>CM060864.1:14540181-14580714 GCA_030737845.1 Acorus calamus | reverse complement strand
CGTATCCTTCAGTTTCTTAAACTTAAATACACTTAACGCGATGGTTAAAACCATCACTATAAGATGTGCATAATGACGGTTTTTTAACCGTCATCATACATATGTCAAATGTCACTATATACATAATAAGACACCCATATTTTTCCTTCCAAACCAATAATTCTCTAAGAATGCTGTTACACTCAGTTTAAAAGTCCGACCATATCTTAGACTCTACGTCAGACTGCCAACGTGGAATTTTTTTTGAAATGCCACGTCAGCTCCTCAAAAAAAGCAATCGAAAATTTTCCCCAAAAGTTCCCACCCATAAGTCCCCAATTTTTAGGATCCATCACTCTTTCATCCCCCTTTTGGATCCATTAAAACATTTCATTTACATTTCTTTCTCTCTCTCAAACTCTATATCAATCACTACAGACCAGCCACTGAAGGGGGTGATAGAGAGGTACCACAAGGAGCTCAACCCTATTGTCCCCACCGCCGTCCGTTTCGATGCTCGCCGACATGAAATCTCAGATCCCCTCAACCCCGCAGTCCGATCCGACAGCGTTGAACGTCATTAGACTACTATCTATCGATAAGATCTTATTGCAGATGGTGGTCACAACCTGTTTGATGAAATGCATGAGTGGAATTGTCAGTGTTTATAATGCGTTTGTTTATTGTAGGTGGATGCGCAAGCGGCGCTGATTGGGGAGATGGAGAACCTGTTGGACATGGCGGAGACGTTGGTAGTAAAGGAGGAGAGGGTGACGCAGTCTCTATTGGAGATCCCCGTCTGGGGGTCTCCGAGAGACCTCGTCGCTGCTCTAGCTAATGGTGGTGAAGACGATGATTCAGATTGATTGAGATTATGATGGAGTTTTTGAAGATGTGTTGCTATTTTTTGACAAGTGAAGTTAACTTTTTCTTATCTGTGATTGTGATCAATGTTTTTTTTTACGTGTTGACGTTCTTGCTGTTTGAATTTGTGTGTGATACGTGGATTTTATCATTTCATTGGATATTTTTTGTTATTAGAGAATAATAAACATTAATAAGTACGTACCTGATCTAAGTAGGTATATACTTATACAAGGAGGTATATAACTTATTGGATGACAAATAAAGTACTTGAGACTTAAGAATATAAAAAGAATTCTATATAAAGTCGTTCTGCCTTGGGTAAAAGAATATGCTTGGATTTGATATTAAAGTAAGTATCAATGATAGTCTTGTGTGTAATGCTGAGGTGCTCTCTTAGGCTTTCAAATGCAATGTTTAACGTTCTAAACTTAGCTATTTGTATTAAATGTGAATAAGCATTTAACAAACTTTGATGGCACATGCAATGTTTAATGGAGCATAAACCTCGATAGATTCATAAACATTTGAAGAGATTGGGATTACAATCATACCAACTAAACGAGGAATCTGGCATATGGATGACATCGTAAATGTAGAAGTGAACAATATGATTATTTATAAAAAGTTTACTTATTATTTTCAATCTAGCGTGGACATTTCTTCAAGTTCTGTAAGGTGATTTTTACGTTTTGACCTTGACTATTTGTATTAAACATGAATAAGTATATAACAAATTTTTAATGATACATTCAATGTTTAATTGTGCATATACTTCGATAGGTTTATATGACAGCCAAAACATCACGTATATGACAGCCAAAAACATCACATATATGACAGTCAAAACATGACTGAATAAACATCAACCAAAATTGTATTATTTACTTATTTAGATTTTACAAAATTCATCACCCATGAATCCAGTGGTAATCATAGCATGCATATATTTTGGCGTTTTGGCTCCCTTGGTTTGGGTTGGGTTGTATATAGTACAAAATTCATCTCTCATGAATCCAATGGTATATACTAGCCTAATGTAATTATATAGTAGTCAAAAAAGGGTGTATGCTTATATAGCACGAATGTTAATTTTCAACATAGCATATTTGGACAAATTTTTGAATCAGCAATATTTATTTTCAAAGATACAAGTTAAGATTAACAACAATTGAAATACCAAGTCATTGAATAACAGCGATTTATGAAACTATATGCTATCAAAAGAAAATAAAAAATAAAAAATCTCTGTGAAAAATGATTTATGAAACCATATGTACCATTTACTTGTTCAGATTTTTAGTTGGGAAAGAAGATGATAGTGGAACAACATTGATTGATACATGCATGTGCATGAGGACTCTTCGAGTGCCTTTATAAATTCCTCAAGTGAAGTGATCCAAAATAACAACAATAAGACACCCCCCCCCCCAAAAAAAAAATCAGAGGTTATGTTTCAAGGCCATCACAAACCGCCTTCATCCGTGGCCTCGCCTCCGGGTCCACCTCCATGCACGCCATCGCCACGTGGAATGCCACTCCCACCTCCTTCTTCACCCTCACCTCCCCAAGCAACCCCTGATCCACCACCTCCAACAACGGCCCTCCTCATTGAGGCGGCGGAGGAAGAAGAGGCCGGCGATCTTGGAGGGGAGGTAGCCGGAGAGGTTCTTGGAGGAGAGGGAGAGGGAAACGACGCAAAGGGAGGCAGAGAGGTTGGAGCAGGAGACGTTTGACCAGTGGAAGGGGTCGTCGGAGGAGGAGTCCCAGTCAAAGAGGGTGGAGAGGGGGTCGGAGACGGTAGATTTGAAGGCGAGGAGACTCAGGCCGTCGGAGTGAGGGCGGCGGCGATGGCAGTGAAGGAGACGATGAAGATGACGAAGAGAAAGTGGTGGTTCTTCATTATTATCGTCTGGTCTGCATTGATTTTTTGGGTTTTATTCAAATGCTGTTGAGGAATTTTGAATTTCAAAATTCGAATCACTCATTCGGGCCTGCCTAAAGAAACGAATAAAGAAAGAAAAAAAATGCCACGTCACCAAGTCTCACCACGTCGGATCCTATGTGGAGTCTGAGAAAATGACTGTGAGTGTAGTGTATATTTTCCATTCTCTAACACCCAATATTTTCAACTTGTAGGGTTGGGAGTGAGGTTGTTAAGATCACATCCTTCATGGTGAGGGTCGACTCAGATAAGCACATCGATTTCTCACTGACCGGCCCACTCGGAAGCGGACGCCTTGGAAGAGTGAAGAGAAGGAACCTGAAAGCGGCTTCCAAGAAGGCTTCGGGTGGAGATTCGGAGGTGGACGAGGACTGGGTGTGTGTTGGTTTCATCGGTAATCTTAGGCAGTTAATGAACTCTCTTGTGTGTTTGTTTTTTCTGGTCATTATATGTCTTTCTTCAAATATGCTGCTATTTAGATGGTGAACGGATGGAAATCTTCCCATGTTTTTGGTTTCTTGGACGCGAATAAGTAGATGGATTTTGGTACCCTTTAAAAATTGTGAGAATTGATGTTTTAATTTTAAGTGCGGATGTGTGTTGTGATGTTTGCTTGTTCTTGCTCTAATGATGTTACTTTGATGATGCATGGATACAACGAAAACCCTTTTTATATAATTCATTTTGCGTAGTCATGTCATAAAAGAGATCTATTGTTTTAAGTCAAGTGTAGGTAGATTGTATTTTCTTTGTTAATACCTGGTGCAATCAAGATACAATTAGTTTTATTAAAAATTTGGATTGTTTTATTATTATTATTATCAATTAAATACTTGTTCACATCGGCCCGTCGGATGCGATGGATCCGTGATCGTACGGCCCATGTCGCGGCCGCACCCGCCGTCCACCGCACCCAATCACTTCACTACACACACACACACACACACATGTTAGATATTAAAAAAAAAACATATTTTCATATGCTTTTAAGAGTTGTTTTGGAACATTTTCCTATGTAATTTTTCATTTATACATGCATATAAGGGAAATTTCTATTATTTATATTCAAAGTATATTTTGCACAAATCGACAATATTTATACAATTAATATGCATCATCATATTTTTCATATGGAAATTCAGAAATCTAATTTTGGCAGTGTTTAAATTTGACAGTATCTAAATTTAAGAGGTTATAATTGAAGAAAGAATTAGCATTCAAAGATTTATCAAAACTTATAAATTTGATTCACCAAATCAATAAAATCTTCAATCAAATCAGCTTTGACATCTCTAATAAATCAACAAAGATCTCCAACAGATTTTGCAATTATATATCCAATATATTTTGCAAATCAACATTAACAACTCAAGCAAATCAGCATTTGCAACTAATTCAACCCTCAAAACCCCTATAAAAAGGGCACTGCAGGGAGAGAGGAGGGGATATCTCTTCATTAAGCCAAGAAGGAATTTATTTTCAGTTTTTGTTATTTCTTTTATGTTTTCAGTTTTTGTTTTTAGTTTTTATTTTTGTTTTTATTTCTTTGGTATTAGAGACAGATTCTCTTGTGTTTTCAATACAGTGCATTGTTATTTTATTGCATATTTTCATTTTTATTCTAGAATTTCATCAACCATGTTAGGTTAGAAAATTCTTCCATCAAGGAGAGGATTCCACCCCATGCGTTTCAATGATTGATTCTTTTCTTTGTAAATTGATATTTTCTGATTTGTTCTTCATGTTTATATAGTTTCTTTAATTCAGATTTTTTTTTATTATGAGTATTTTTAAATCTTCCGTCATTCTACTTAGATGTGATACGGTTGGTGCTTTATAAACCCTATTTTTAAATCGAGTAGATGTGAACGGCTTTTGAAATAGTTTGTTTTCATTAAATGCAAAAGAAAGAATCATCACAATACACGTGGGGTGGATTTCCAATCCATGATGGTCTTCTTCATAATTTGTCCAACCTAAGATTTTTATTTTATCTTTTCAAATCAACCCTTCAAATCCTTATTTTTAAATCTTTTTATGCCTTTCATTTTTATTTGTTTACTTCAATAGCCACCCTGTGGATTCGACCCCTTGTTACCTCTTTCTACAAAGAATAGGTAAGAGTTTTATATTTTGTTGGCAAAAATGAGATCTTAACGACAATCAAAGCCACCAACAACACACACACAATTTACAGATAAAAAATACAGAAGAGTACATAATTTGTACAAAAAGAATATAAATTGAATAAGCAATGAAAAAGATACCTAGGACCCAGAACCAAGGTTGATAGAAAAGATGTGTAATATAAAGGAGGTGGCAATGAACAGGAATCAAGCGACACACACCTCAACGGCTGTCAATAGACCCCCTACTCCTCAGGTTCTTCTATAACATCTCTATATTTTTTAGTATTATATATTTGTCATAAATATATAATGAAAATTTTAATTCAAATTAAATTCTTTCATTTTTTCAAATTTGGCTGTGGTCCCAAGTGAGTCCAATTTGATTTATAATTTTAATAATTATAAATTAATCTTAAAATATTTATTTTATATTTTTTTGAAGATCTATATAGTCTCAAGAAACTTTGGTTGAAATTTGATAAAATTCAAAATTCAGTAAATTAGATTTTTAGGATTTTGTGACAAGTTATAGGGCCTAGGGATCTATTTGTGAATCCAGAATATCTTTTAATAGCCTTTAGGAACCTGTCTATAAATTTGATAGGGACCAAATTGTAAATCTAAAAACCTAAGGGGTTGTTCTGTAATTTTGGCAAAACCCCTTTTTATAGCACGTTATGGGTTAGGGTTTGCATTCAATATTCATAAGGCATGAGGGTCATGATGGCATAATCTTACCCTATCGAATACCACAGAGACGATGATGGTGGGTGTTGTGACCAGATCGAATGTGAGAAATCATTCTCCATTGATTGTTTTTTGTTGTTTAGTGATTCAACTTATTTTGGTTAGGAGATGATTATGTCAACCACTTATTTGGAGAAGAAAATCGATGGATTAGGGTTAGGATTCGATTGATTTTGATTAGATGATTATTTGATTATATTTAAATGGATCTCAAAAGATTTCCTAATATCAAATTAGATTTATTGGTTTTGGGGATTAAAGGGTTATTTTTGGGTTAATTATATATATGGACATTAAATTGTGTTTTTTGCAATGAAGGGATTGTTTCTTGGAAAAATGTATATCATTAACAAAAATAGATTTTGAAAAGATCTTTCCTACGCATCGTGAATCATCCAATTCGGAGTTATGAGTAGAAAGTTATGAATTTTTCAAATATTTTTGAGCAGTTTCTTATAATGCAAATATTTACCATGATGACCAAGTTTGACGTTAATGCTGAGTTAGTTGATGGATTTTAGAGATTAAAGGGATCCGAAATAGAAGTTAATAGATTTGTGAGTATATGGATCTTTAATATTATTTAGGGTTAGGCTTTTTGTTTAGGCCTTTAATTGAGTTGCAGATTCTGGGTCGATTAGGTATGGGCTCTTAGGAATTGTTCAACTTAGTGTTGGTTGTGAGTTGTGTGGGTCTTGACTGAATGATTTTCTTATTTATTATTTACAAAATTGTTATGCTAGGCTATTCACGTGCGAGTGGGTAGCGTTCATGCATGTGCAAGGTTTGTATTGCGTGGACTACAGGTGAGTAGACTTGAGTCTCATATGTAGATTTCAAATGAATATATTATGTATTCATGCTAGGACTGTCTTATTTTGTGGAATATAACTGCTAGTTTTGATATAAAAATGTGAGCATGCTTTTGTTGATATACTTATCATTAAATGGTTTGTATGTTGAGATCGTGCATGCTTTTTTTTTTATGGTTTTGAAGATATGATAGATTATTAAATGTACACATTCCTTCTAGGTGGCTTAGTCTTGGCGGCCAACGTCTAGGTGAGCATACATCTACGTGGCTTGGTCCGAGAATGTAGGACCCAAGTCTTTGTGGCTATGAATACATTGCTATGCCTGTGAAAGGCCCCGTGAGCTAGGTGCTGCGAAAACGAATATGGGTGTTCATGGTGTTGCATGCATCATGTTGGATAGGATGTCATATATGTATTATTGCATGTCTTGGTGGCCTTGTTTTATATTTTACTCTCTAAATATATTGCATGTCTGTGTGGGCATACTATAATTATGATATTTTGAATACAGTTGTATTAACGGGATAATGATAGTGCATTCACTAAGCATGTGATTTTTCACCCCTCATTATTTCCCCCTTTTCAAGTTAAAGACTTAGATTAATGATTTTTCAGTGTGCTAGTATTTGTATAGAAGATGTTGGTTATTTCATTGGCATGTAGAGGACCCATATGTATGGTAGTGTGGTGATATTTTTTATTCAATTATTTTCGATGTATATCAAATAATTGAGAATTTGTGTTGGAAATTTTAGTCTTGATAATTGATGTATAAATATGGTGATGTTTTCTTATGTTCTCTGGATAAAAAGAATATTAGAACTCTGAGATTTGAGGAATTAAGTTAATGCAACCGGATTTCATGCTTCAAAAATGGAGTCGTGGATTCGGGGGCGTTACATCTTCCTCCAACTGGCAATCTGCAAAAATGTTAGACTCGCAACAAATCAGCCAAATCCGGTGCCAAGCCGGATCTGGCTAATTAGCATATATGTATCAGATTGCCCTCCCCCCCCCCCATTCCCTTGTTCTTATGGATTGCGTTTTCTAAAATGTGTGTGGGCTTAATAATTGTGTTAAACAATTGGATGTGATGAATTTTTTGTAGTCTCAAAAGTTACACCTTGTGGCATTAGTGGAACATAAAGCTACTTTGGTAGATGCTCCCTTAGTCAGATTTGAGTTTTGGGGAGGACTTCCACCTTTTGGGCTCACTTCCATGACGACACTGATCGGATTTGGTTGTTTTGGCTTGTGAACAAAATGGATGTGAACATCATCTAGATTTCTGATCAAGTGGTTCATTGCCAAATCTTTTTCAAAAAATTGACCATCTCACTGTGGGGTTCTGTGGTATGTGGGTTGAACTCTGAGGCAGACAGATGACAGCTGGTCCAACTTGATTGGTGCTAATCGAGGAAATTTGACTCCATGGTTGATCGGAGGGGACTTCAATGAAGTGAGGCTGTCTGATGAGAAGCAAGGAGGACGTTCCCCTAATCTTCATAGATTCAATCATTTCAACTTCTGCTTGGACACTTGCTATCTACATGATTTGCATGTCCTGAGACCCTCCTTCTCTTGGAACAATAAGCAAGCTAATTGTATCGCATGTCGTCTTGATAGACTAATTGGCAACTCTGCATGGTTTTTCAGATTGTCGGAGCCGTCCGCCCAGCATTTACCTAAGAGCCTATCTGACCACATAGCTCTGAAACTTTGGCTAAACCTCCCTCCAAAGCTACCAGAAAACCCTCAAATTTTCTAACGCTTGGCTAGATCATGACTCCTTCATGGATACATTAACTCGGATGTGGAATGTTACTGTTGACAAGACCACGATGTACTGATTAGCCAAAAAGCTTCAACATGTCAAGTGTATCCTCAAGACTTAGAATACTAACATTTTGGGGTGGGCCAAGTTCGCCTCCGTGAAGATAAAGCTCTCATTTCCTTGGTGCAGGCATCACTTCTGCTAGACCCCCTTAGCAAGAACTTGATTGACTCTGAAATGCAGTTTCAGAGCTGCTATGTTCGCTCTCTACAATCTTAAGACAAGTTCATCCATAAACTAGATGAATTGGACTTTGGAGGCAATGAACTTTCAGTCCAAAATGGGTTCAACGGATCATGGCGTGCATCAAATCTCCCTGGTTTTCTGTGCTATCAATGGGTCCCCATTTGGATATTTTGAAAGTTCTTCAGGACTACGACGTGGTGACCCGATATATCCCCTTCTTCGTGCTTGGAATGGAAGTACTTTCCCAATCTTTGGACACAAAGCTCATGCAAGACAAAATAGGCTCCTTTACCAAGCATTCAACATCCATTAGCCATCTCTTATTCACATATGACCGTATCATATTCACACCCCTTACCGAAATCTTGGGTCACTCACTTTGAACTCTTTTGACCAAATTCACAGTCCAGATTGGAACTAAACAGTGAAAAGTATGCGATCTTCTGTAGTGGACGAGAGGACCTTCACCAAAAATTTTCTGCAGATATTGGCATTTCAAGTGGTTCACTACCTATCATGAATTTAGGATTATCTCCGTTTACGGGCATGCTTACTACTTAGCTTTTCCTTCCCTTGGAGGATAAACTTCGCAAAAGATTCCAATGTTGGCATGGCAATATGTTTTCATTAGTTGAGAGATTGGAGTTGGCTAATCCTTCAACTATACTAGTCCTCGGCCTTTGCACTTTTGAAGGGCACCATTAAGGCTATTGATTGAATATTTTAAGTTATATTAATTACCGCAAGTGCACGGATCGTTACAGTAGTATAGATCTAGCAAATACGGGTCGAACCCACAGAGAATTGTTCAAATCAGATTATTAATTGATTTAACTAATCGAACTAGAAAGAAAGATTGATGAAGTTTTTTTTATTATGTTTTTTTTTTTTAAAAGCTAATATGAATATAAGAAGATAACTAGGGTTTTAGAATCCACCATGCAATACCAATGTAGGGATTATATTCAAATATGAAACTCCATCATATAACTCAATCAATACTGACGTTAATCAAATATTAATCGGAAAATAAATATTTAAAATCATATTATTTCATAAAATCAGATTTAAAATCAAAACAATCATCTCAACATTCACACATTAGGAAGAGAATAAGATATCAAAATAATTAATCAAGCATACCCTATCAAACCCTAAACAAGAGATCCTTGAAGATGATTCTACGATTAAAAAAACCTGGATTTATGAAAACCCAATATAATGATCTATCTCCCTTCCCTTTATAAAATCTACCAACTCAATATTCAACTTGTTAAGAAGAGCATAAAATATCAGAGAACTCAATCAAAGCATATTTTATCAAATCAAATACAAGAGATTTTTGAAGAAAGTAACAAGAAATTCACATAAAAGGTTTCAAAAGAGAATTGAAGGAGAGATTGATACTCAAATAAGCAAACAATATGAAGAATTCAGATCTAAATATAAAATCCTAAACTAGCATTGCATGGTTTCATCTTCAACCCTAGTTGAAGATTTAGCTAGTCATGATCAAACGAAATAAAAGAAAAATAAAAGAAACCATATTATATAAAAAAAATATTCTGAAAACAAAAAAAACTAATATAAAAATTCAGATCTAAATGACTACAAGCATATGAAAAGAAAAACAAAAAGAAAACTCTTGAATCTTTCTCCTTGGTTGTCCTTTTGCCTCTTGTTTTGATGCCTCCTTCTTGGCTTCATATGTGTTCCTTTTATAGCCTTCAGCCTTGAATTTCAACCGTTGATTTGCAATAAATTGGATGGTCAAGATTAACCATTAACCTTCCTAATATGCATCTTTGACAGATTTAGCAGGTAAAAGCTTTCATTCCCGTCATTGATTTTCTGCAGAATCTTCGGATGAATTTTTGACCCCTAATATGGTGGAATTTCAAAATATTCATGAAACATTGATTTGTAGATCTTGAAAATATCTTTCCAAAGCCATATTTTGGGCCAAAATACGATATTTGAGGCAAAAGGTATGGTCAAAACAGTAGAACGGTTTCAACATTGATTTGAAGAATATTTGATTGGAATTTGATTTTTGATTCTCTCTTCACCAAATCTTTTTCTAGCATAATTTTGGATCTTCTAGAGTCCTCTTGATTCTCATTCATATCTTTAAATGCTTCATAGAGTATCTTGCATTGATAATCATCATTTATCTCAATTACCTGTAATAACATATAAATTTGAATATTAGTCATTATTACACATAAAATTAGGAATAGAAAGCTAAATTAAAGGGTTTAAATGTGAAAATAATATGCTTATCAAATACCCCCAAACCTAGATTTTGCTGGTCCTCTAGCAATCAAATTAAAGTGATTAAACAAAATATATATAAAAAAAGGATAAGGCCACTTTCGCAGGCTCTCACGGTTGCATTTAGCGTATGCAACAAGCCCTTAAACCCCTAGGTCACCCCTAGTGGACGAGTTTGACTCGTGAGGGTTTGCAGCGAATCTACCCACAAAATTCATGACTTTCTTCTTCTTTTTTTTTTTTTTTTTTTTTTTGAAAATCCGAGAAAAATGACATCTTAGGGAGCTTGATAAAAATCTACTAAAGTTGAGAACTCTATCCATATGTCAGAAGTTTCCACTCATAATCAAGTCCTGAAGTGTGTGTGTGCATAACCAACAAGGATGTAACTTTCTTTTTCCAAGTAAAACTTAATTTTGATCACCTTCAGAATGGATTTCGCCTTGACTTCAAAAAAACTCACTGGATATTCCACTCAACAAGGAATTCACTTAGAGGTGGGCTCATTTCTCTCAACTTATATGTGGCAAGGAATCAAAATTCAAATAATCCACATATAAGATTTTATAGAAGGACGGACCATATCAAAGAAAAAGAAAATTAAATTGATCTCAGGAACGGAATATCATCGACTCAAGAACATTGGATTAAACACCATAAATCCTCTTCATCTATTCTCCACATTTTAACCACATTACATTTAGGATCAAGTAGGTCTTTTCAATAGGTTGTAATGGGGCTAGAGTTATTGTTGGAAATTGGACAAGGTTTATTCTGAAATGCTTTGAAGATTTGTTTATTTTTCGATGAATATCGGCTTCTTCTTTCTTTTTTTTTCTTCTTCTTTTTTTTTTTTTTTTTTTTTTTTTAAGAATCATGATAGTAATAACCCTCCATGAAATTTCATAGTAATTGATTGATTTTTTTCTTTTCTTTTTCTTTCCTCGTTCCCAAAACAAAATTTAAGGTTACACTCATTAAATAAAGTGTAGGATGGAAAATAGGTTGAACAAAGAAAGGCTTATATGGCTCAAGGGGTTTGACTAGTGGATAAGTATAAAAATAGGTTGGCTGAACATGATAGATGGGTTAGCAAAGATGGCCTAAATCATTTCCTAAGTTTCATATGGTTATTGTATGCCTTGAAAAGATTTCAGAGGAGTTTCTAGTGTAGTAATCCAATTTTTATGGTGTTCATGAATCTTTGATCAAAACAAGAATAAAGAGATCAAGCAAACGACATTTTTTTTTAAAGCGAAAACAAGAAAAATTTGAGTTAACTTGTAACTCAGAATTATGTAAAATCCCTCCAAGAATAGAATGGCTCAAATCTCTCATGGGTTAAGTCTCCACTAATGATTCTTCCAGTTCTCTCCCTTAAATTTCACTTTTCCATTTAGGCTACATATATGTGGCTATAAGTGCTGAAATTTTTTTTTTTTCAAGACTTGAAATTTGCGAAAAACATTTTAGACACAGGATATGATTAACAACTAAAGTGAAAATTGATCTGGCAAGCCAAATGCATCTCAAGATTAAATTTTTCCCAATTTTTTTTTTAATATATCACATCAAAATTTGTTGATTACACCCCCAAACCTAAATCTAACATTGTCCTCAATGTTCATATAATTGGACACATGAAATATCAAGAAAGGAGAATGAAAAAGGGAGAATTTTACCATATCAAGTGATCACCATTGAACTGCTGGTATACGATGACATAAAAAATTTTATTAGTTCAATATACTTCAAAATAAAGATTACATTCAATGACTTGATGATAGTGGATGCAACAAACACAAAGCCTAGACTGAAAATGGAAAATTACCCTAACGCCCCCAAACTAGTTTACAGCATGAACAAGGAATTGATGACTCGGGAGTAAAGGCAACCCAGAAAAATATAGTACAAAATGATTACCAAGAGAGCTTAATCTTGATAGATGGAATCATGGAGGTGAATGACCTCCATTTTCTCCAACGGTAACTCCAAAAATGGTTTGAGTCTATGACCATTCACTTTAAAAACATCACCATTCTTTGGATTCTCAACCTCAATGGCACCATGGGAATAGACCGTTCTCACTAAATATGGGCCAGTCCAACGGGATCTCAACTTGCCTGGAAAAATATGTAACCTCGAATCATAAAGGAGGACCTTCTGGCCTACGTCAAATGACTTCCGATGAATGTTTTTGTCATGGAACACTTTCATTTTCTCCTTATATATCTTTCCATTCTCATAGGCCTCATTGCGGATCTCTTCTAATTCAGTAAGTTGGAGTTTCCTTTGGTCTCCAGCTTCGGAAAATTCAAAGTTTAATTGCTTAATGGCCCAAAATGCACGGTGTTCTAGTTCAACAGGCAAATGGCAAGCTTTTCCAAAGACAATCCTATAGGGTGACATGCCAAGGTTGGTCTTATAAGCAGTTCTATAGGCCCATAATGCATCATTTAATTTCAAGGACCAGTCTTTTCGAGTTGAATTTACTGTTTTCTCTAAAATTTGCTTAATTTGCCTATTGGACACCTCAACCTGACCACTAGTCTGGGGATGATAGGGTGTAGACACTTTATGAGTGATAGAGTATTTCCTCATGAGACTCTCAAAAGAACGATTGCAAAAATGAGTTCCTCTATCACTTATAATGGCACGAGGGGTTCCAAAACGAGAGAAAATATTTTCTTTAATAAATCTTATAACAACCTTGTTATCATTCGTTTTACATGGTATTGCTTCCACCCACTTAGAGACATAGTCAACTGCCAGAAGAATGTATAGATTTCCATATGAATTAGGAAATGGCCCCATAAAATCAATGCCCCAAACATCAAAAATTTCAATAATTAGAATAGGATTGAGTGGCATCATGTTTCTTCTTGTAATCCTTCCCAATTGTTGGCATCTCTCACAACTTGCACAATATTCAGCTGCATCCCTAAAAATGGTGGGCCAATAAAAACCACACTGCAAAATCTTAGCAGCAGTTTTTCTAGCACTAAAATGACCACCACATGCCTGGTCATGACAAAATGACAGGACACTTCGACACTCAGAATTTGGAATACATCTCCTAATGATCTGATCAGGACAGTGTTTGAACAAGTAAGGATCATCCCAGTAAAAGTGTTTGACCTTGGATAAAAATCTAAATCTATCTTGTTTGGACCAATGAGAAGGCATTTCACCAGTAACAAGGTAGTTCACAATATCAGCAAACCAGGGTAACGTAGATACTTCCATTAACTGCTCATCAGGAAAAATTTCAGTCACAGGAAGGTCTTCAATAGGGTCTAGGGTCAACCGAGAGAGATGGTCAGCTACAACATTTTCAGAACCTTTCTTATCATGGATTTCTAAATCAAACTCTTGTAGCAATAGAATCCAACGGATGAGACGGGCCTTAGCATCTTTCTTGGATAGAAGGTATCTAAGAGCCGCATGATCAGAATAGACATTGACCTTAGAACCTATAAGATATGATCGAAATTTCTCTAAGGCAAAGACTACAGCTAGGAATTCCTTCTCAGTGGTGGAATAGTGAAGTTGTGCATCATTCAAAGTCCTACTAGCATATGATATCACATGGGGGAGTTTATTAATTCGCTGACCCAAAACAACACCTATAGCATAGTCAGAAGCATCACACATGAGTTCAAAGGGTTGGGTCCAATCTGGAGGTCTAATGATAGGGGCTGAGGTTAACTCTTTTTTTAAGATTTCAAAGGCTTGCATACATTCATCATCAAATTCAAAGGGAATATCTTTAGCCAACAAATTGCTTAAGGGTCTAGCTTTTTTGCTAAAATCCTTAATGAATCTCCTATAAAAACCTGCATGCCCCAAAAATGATCGAATTTCCTTAACAGTCCTTGGGGGAGGAAGATTAGTAATTAAATCAATCTTGGCTTTATCTACCTCAATACCTTTATCAGAAACCACATGACCTAAAACAATTCCCCTTTTCACCATAAAGTTACATTTTTCCCAATTTAGTACTAAATTTTTCTCCTTACACCTGATCAGAACAAGAGAGAGGTGGTGTAAGCAATCAGAAAATGTTGATCCGAATACTGAGAAATCATCCATGAATACCTCAAGGAAACGCTCTACCATATCAGAGAAAATGCTAATCATACACCGCTGAAAAGTAGCTGGTGCATTGCATAACCCAAAGGGCATGCGACGGTAAGCGAACGTCCCAAAAGGACAGGTGAAGGTGGTTTTCTCTTGATCCTCTGGAGCTATGGGAATCTGATTATAACCGGAATAACCATCAAGGAAGCAATAAAAAGCATGACCGGCCAACCTTTCTAGCATCTGATCTATGAATGGGAGTGGAAAATGATCCTTCCTAGTGGCAGAATTTAGTTTACGATAATCAATGCATACACGCCACTTAGTTTGTACTCTAGTGGGAACTAACTCATTATTATCATTCTTTATCACTGTAATGCCAGATTTCTTAGGAACAACATGAATTGGGCTTACCCATTTACTATCAGAAATGGGATAAATGATCCCAACATCAAGAAGTTTCAAAACTTCAGCTCTTACAACCTCCTTCATGACAGGATTCAAACGCCTTTGTGGTTCCCTAGAAATACTTGTATTGTCCTCAAGATGAATTCGGTGTTGAACCACAGATGGACTTATTCCTTTAATGTCTGCCATACTCCACCCAATGGCCTCTTTATGTTCCCTAAGGACACTGATTAGCTCACATTCTTGTTCCTTATTAAGATCAGAAGCAATAATTACAGGAAGGGTTTCAGCTGGACCTAAGAAAACATATTTTAAATTGTCAGGAAGAGGTTTAAGTTCTAGCTTGGGAGGCTTGTCAATGGAAGGAAGGGGTGGTGATTGAGATAGAGGAAGGGGCTCAGGTTTTGGTTGCCACTTATTGAATGGGATGGTTGGTTCTGAATCTAGGAGAGCATTTACTTCCATGATCGATTTTTCCATATCAAAATTTTCTCCAAAGTGAGCAAGACAAAATTCTAAAGGATCTTTAGTAGACATAGAATGATGTTTCAAATCTTCATTTATTTCCTCAATAGAGTTCACATCTTCTAATTCATCATTATAATCTCCTGGTTGTTTTCCAATGTGAAAGATATTTAGGTCAGCTGTCATATTTCCAAAAGATAATTTCATCAATCCATTTCGACAGTTAATCAAAGCATTAGATGTAGCCAGGAATGGTCTACCCAAAATTACAGGAATTTGTCCCTTCGGGTTTAGAACAGGTTGAGTTTCTAAAACTATAAAGTCAACAGGAAAGATGAAATCCCCAACCTTAATAAGGACATCCTCAATGACACCTTTAGGAATTTTCACAGATCGATCTGCTAATTGTAAGGTCACTGGGGTAGGTCTCAATTCTCCTAAGCCTAACTGTTTGTACACTGAATAGGGCAGTAGATTTACACTCGCACCTAAGTCTAACAAAGCTCGATCAATACGAGTGTCTCCAATCACACATGAAATGGTGGGACAACCTGGGTCCTTATACTTGATTGGAGTCTCACATGAAAGAATGGAGCTTATATGGGATGCCAAGAAAGCTTTCTTGGGTACATTGTTGGTCCTTTTTTGGGTGCATAAGTCCTTCAAAAATTTGGCATAGGCAGGTACCTGTTGGACAGCATCTAGGAGCGGAATGTTCACGCGAACTTGCTTAAACACCTCTAAAATTTTATCTAGCTGTGCAGATTTCTTAATTGTACCTAATCTCTGGGGATATGGGGCCTTTGGAACATAAACTCTCTCAGGAGAATCATTGGGCTTCTCTGGGATGGATGTGCCAGGAGGGATGGGTTCAGAATCTGGGTCCTCATGAATTAATTTGGGTTTGTCCTTATCATCTTCGACATCATTACTAGGCATAATAACCTTGTTGTCTACTTGTCTACCAGACCTAAGAGTAGTGATTGCATTAACCTGGTTGGACTGGTTACTAGAAGAATCTTGGATTTGTCCTTGAAGAATGGGTCCTCTAGGGTTGGGTTCCGGTTGACTAGGAAACTTTCCTTTCTCTCTCTCACTCATGGTGGTGGCCAATTGACCAACTTGAATCTCAAGACGGGAGATTGCCTGTGTGGTGGATTGAAGGATTTGCCCTGTAGATTGCATAAATTGATTCAAAGTGGCAGACATCTGGGAGGATGATTGAGTTAGATTGTGAGTGGACTTCATAAGAACATCCAACCCTTTCTCTAAGGAAGAGAACTTCTTCTCATTTTCTGTTTGAAGACCAGGCGGAGGAAATGGAGTAGGAATGGGTCCTGTGTTTGGTCTAGGATACATGGGAGCTTGAGGAGGTCCTTGTGGGCCTCCTTGATGTGGGCCTTGAGTCCATGACAGATTTGGATGATTCCTCCATCCAGGATTATAAGTTTGAGCATATGGGTCATTTTTCCTCCATTGTAAGCTATTGGCATGTTCGGCCCAACCTTCCTTGTGGGATGACAGGGAAGGACAGTCTTCCGCTAGATGATTTGAAGATTTACATAAAATGCAGACAATAGCAGAGTTGGAGGTAGAGACTTGATTAATAGAATCATGATTTGGTTTCATCTCTAGGGCCTCTACTCTACGAATGAGAGATGCAAATTTGGCTTCAGACTCAAAACTACTATCAATGGAATGAATACCTCCCTTAGAATGCATGAGTTTCTCAGGCTCTCTAATTGTCTCCCATTGCATGGATTTTTCAGCTACTTCTTCTAGAAATGCCCATGCTTCAGTTTCATTTTTATTGGTAAATTCACCACTACACATTGATTCAACCATAGTCCTTGTGGTGTAATTCAAACCTTCATATAAAATTTGCACTAATCTCCAAACCTCAAATCCATGATGAGGACATTGCAACAGCAAGTCCTTGAATCTCTCTAAATATCTCCATAAAGATTCCCCATCCTTTTGAATGAATTGATTTATATTCATGCGAATCTTAGCAGTTTTATGATTAGGAAAGAACTTCTTCAGAAATATCATAACTAATTGATCCCAAGTGGTGATAGAATTTGCAGTTAGAGCATACAACCACTTTTTAGCATTATCTTTGAGGGAGAAGTTGATTAACCTCAACCGGATGGAATCATCAGTTAGCTGTTGAAGTTTTAGAGTGGAACAAACTTCCTCAAATTCCCTAATGAAAAGATATGGATCCTCAGATCCATCAAATTTTGGGAGCATATTAATCATCCCAGGCTTGATCTCAAAGTTGTTAGCATTGGTTGTTGGTAACACAATGCATGAGGGTTGCGTAGTTCTAGATGGATACATGTAATCCTTCAAGGTCTTTGGGATAACAGCTACTCTGTTATCCATGGTGATGGTTGACTCGGTACGAATCAATCGGTTTTTAGAATCTCTAGACCAAATGCTCATAAACCAAAATATCCCAAATCAAGAATATACTTTCACAATCAACAAATTAAGATTTATCTTGTTAAGTGAGGGATGATGATTTTTAAAAATCTAGTTGTTGAGGATGTTCCTCCCTTAATGGACAGCTCCTAACTGTTCCAAGATATGCCTCAAGCTTGCCAATTAACAATCAACCACCTAACAACCAGGAAAGTGTAAAGGATTAGTGGGGGGTCTTCCACGCTTTCACGTGTTCCTCAATTAAGTAACCACTGTCCTTTAAGGTAGAAACCTTATGAAACCACTTTCCTAGACATCATTAAATGGTTTATTGCTCACTGGATTATCTCTTGGCGTCTCTTGTCCTATTGAGCTCGAAAACCTAGGGTCAAGTCTAATTCATTTTAATTTAATTAGGCTCATGGGTTTGACAAATGCTCAAGATAATGATTTGTGGGCCAAGGGAGGGTGATGAAATCCCCACCTTATGTTATGTGGGACAACCCTTAGATTAATTAATGTATGCTAATTGAAAAATGCACACACCGAAAATCCCAATCAACCCCAAAAGTAACCCACTTGCAGAAGATTCGTGGGTGAATGAAATACTCACAACTCACACACAGTGAGGGAAGAATTAAATCCACCTTTTTACCGTGATGAAATGGTTCACCTTAGGGTCGCCTTCGAACACTTTTGGATGCTTGTTTAGAGAAAGAATGGTCTAAGCCTTACACCATTCTTTGTTGTGTTCTTGTAGGTTCTTGATATCCTGCAAAGCATATAAAAAAAATCAGCAAAAGAAGAAAAAAAAACTAATCCGAAAGATAAATCAATATCAAATATAATTTGAAACAATTCCCCGGCAACGGCGCCAAAAACTTGATTGAATATTTTAAGTTATTATTAATTACCGCAAGTGCACGGATCGTTACAGTAGTATAGATCTAGCAAATACGGGTCGAACCCACAGAGAATTGTTCAAATCAGATTATTAATTGATTTAACTAATCGAACTAGAAAGAAAGATTGATGAAGTTTTTTTTATTATGTTTTTTTTTAAAAGCTAATATGAATATAAGAAGATAACTAGGGTTTTAGAATCCACCATGCAATACCAATGTAGGGATTATATTCAAATATGAAACTCCATCATATAACTCAATCAATACTGACGTTAATCAAATATTAATCGGAAAATAAATATTTAAAATCATATTATTTCATAAAATCAGATTTAAAATCAAAACAATCATCTCAACATTCACACATTAGGAAGAGAATAAGATATCAAAATAGTTAATCAAGCATACCCTATCAAACCCTAAACAAGAGATCCTTGAAGATGATTCTACGATTAAAAAACCTTGATTTATGAAAACCCAATATAATGATCTATCTCCCTTCCCTTTATAAAATCTACCAACTCAATATTCAACTTGTTAAGAAGAGCATAAAATATCAGAGAACTCAATCAAAGCATATTTTATCAAATCAAATACAAGAGATTTTTGAAGAAAGTAACAAGAAATTCACATAAAAGGTTTCAAAAGAGAATTGAAGGAGAGATTGATACTCAATAAAGCAAACAATATGAAGAATTCAGATCTAAATATAAAATCCTAAACTAGCATTGCATGGTTTCATCTTCAACCCTAGTTGAAGATTTAGCTAGTCATGATCAAACGAAATAAAAGAAAAATAAAAGAAACCATATTATATAAAAAAAATATTCTGAAAACAAAAAAAACTAATATAAAAATTCAGATCTAAATGACTACAAGCATATGAAAAGAAAAACAAAAAGAAAACTCTTGAATCTTTCTCCTTTGGTTGTCCTTTTGCCTCCTTGTTTTGATGCCTCCTTCTTGGCTTCATATGTGTTCCTTTTATAGCCTTCAGCCTTGAATTTCAACCGTTGATTTGCAATAAATTGGATGGTCAAGATTAACCATTAACCTTCCTAATATGCATCTTTGACAGATTTAGCAGGTAAAAGCTTTCATTCCCGTCATTGATTTTCTGCAGAATCTTCGGATGAATTTTTGACCCCTAATATGGTGGAATTGCAAAATATTCATGAAACATTGATTTGTAGATCTTGAAAATATCTTTCCAACTCCATATTTTGGGCCAAAATATGATATTTGAGGCAAAAGTTATGGTCAAAACAGTTGGACGGTTTCAACATTGATTTGAAGAATATTTGATTGGAATTTGATTTTTGATTCTCTCTTCACCAAATCTTTTTCTTGCATAATTTCGGATCTTCTAGAGTCCTCTTGATTCTCATTCATATCTTTAAATGCTTCATAGAGTATCTTGCATTGATAATCATCATTTATCTCAATTACCTGTAATAACATATAAATTTGGAATATTAGTCATTATTACACATAAAATTAGGAATAGAAAACTAAATTGAAGGGTTTAAATGTGAAAATAATATGCTTATCAGCTATGGAAAAGATAATCTAGTCTATCAAGAGATCTCTACACCATGTAAACCAGAAGACGTTGTGCTTACCAAAAGTGGAAGGAGGGATGGGCTTAAAAAGGATAGGGGACTAGTCTCAAGCAGCCCTTGGGCCAAATTCTAGGAGATAGCAGCTAGCAAAAATTCACTTTGAAGGAAATGGGTGTCTAAGAGATACTTGAGCAAGCAGGGGGTATGGACTGCCAAGCCATCACTATCAAGCTCTTGGATCTGGCCTCACATTCTAGCTTCAAGGACTTGGATAAAACCGCAAGTTGCATACCAATTGTTTTCAGGTGAGGGGGTATCCATTTGGAATGATCCCTGGATCAACGGAACGGTCTCTTGGAACTCATCTCTGTGGCTAGTTCACAATGGGATTTTGAGCTGGATCTCACTGTTGTGTCATGGTGATTGGACTAAGCCTGATTGGTGGAATCTAGGTTGGAATTCTACCTAGGCTTCTATTGCCAAACTGGATTGTGGAGGACCAGGGAGGGATTCTTTGATCTGGCCTGCCAGCACCAATGGTACTCTTTCCACTTCCAAAGCTTGGGATTCTCTCCGTGATAAGGGCATAAAGCATAAATGGACTGAATCGATCTGATAGAAATATCAACCCCCAAAATTCTCTGCTTGCACTTGGCTTGCTCTGCAGAAAAAGATCCCAACCCTAGAACTGCTCCATAGAAGAGTCTAACAAGGGATACTATTGGTTCCCTATGTAAATATGACTTTGAATCCATCTCCCACCTGTTCTTGAATTGTAATTCTCTGCTTTTATTTAGGCAGCGGTATTACAAACAATGGGTACTAAACAGGTACAACACAATGCTATGCATATTTTTCTGGATTGGTTGGATCAAACCTTTCAAGTGGGAGCGCCGAGAACCATAATGCAATCGGTTTTCATATTGTTTATATGGATGATATGGAAGGAGAGGTGTCAATGCAGATTTAGAGTCAAAGAAACGCATAAGCTTGAAATCTTGAGATTTATCAATCTCACTGTCCAACTAAATTTCCATGGAAAACCTTTGAAAGATATCTTCACCCTTACCATACAAAAACTTGCAGAAGTTGGGGCATTGTTATCCTCCCAATGGAGAGTGTAACATCTAGTGTCTCTTGGCGACCTCCTAATCCGGGATGAATAAAGTCAAACTCTGATGGCTCGCTATCAGCTGACATGGTAGGTTATGGCGCTTTTTTGCACTACAAAGAGGGGAAGATGCTTGTAGCTGCTGCGGTGCAAGACAAATGTCTCAGTTTAATCAATGTGCTGGATTTCAGAAGAATTCTACAAGGGATAAAACTGGCTAGGGCTCTCGGCATCCCCAAGCACATTGAGAGTGATTCCACTACTGCCATTGCATAGATACAAGGCAAAGGTTGTCTTCCATGGTAGGCACTCTTTGATCACTTTACCATGATCCCCATTTTATCTTCTTGTGATTCCTGGAGAGCCTCTCATATTCTTTGAGAGGGTAATCAGCTAGCAGATCACCTGGCGGCTTTGAGAGCCTCCCCAGGAATCAATGTCATTATCCCCCATCAGGCATGCTAGGAATTTAAAGAGTTAATAGACTAAGATGCCACTAGAATTGTCCACCATCGAGTGTGTTTGAAGTATTAAACGGTGTCCACCTGAGGTTTCTACCTCTTGGTGGAAATTCTTACTTCAGGCAGTCTCTACTTAGTGAATGGTTCTAGTCTTTCGGCTCTTTAACGTATATACTTTTTGGTAGTTGTATTTATGTTAGTTTTGTAACTACTCAACTATAGCAATGAAAATTATTTTTTACCCACCAAATAAAAAAATAAAGGGAAAAATCCATATAAGCTCCTGTAACTACCCAAAATCCATATAAGTCCCTGACTTTTCACAAAATCCATATAACCCCTTGGAAACATCCATGTAAATGGAAAAAGCTCGTTGAGTTAAATTTTCGTTAATAGATAAGGAATATTTTGTGAATATTCTGTTTAATTAACCCTGGTTGTAATCCTAATATACCAAAAACCCCCTACAATGTATTCAAAATACAAAAAATCCCCTATAAATGATAATTTTACCCACAGTATATATTTTATTTAATGTAATATCTTATACTTCAATAGGAGAGTGTATGATTTAAAAAGAAAAAAGAAAAATGGTGTGGACTGCGAATAGGGTTGAAATTAGGGCTGGATATATCATTTTCTATTCACGATATGTCCCATCTGAACCTGTCTAAGCCTCCTAATGTTGTCATTTTAAACAACAAATTATGATCATATCAAAATTTTATAAAGTTATCATGTGATCACAAAGCATGAGATTACATTTTTTATTTGTAGAACAAGAAGATGATGAGCCTAATATTATATATCATGGGCTGCTTGGGGGGGCTTGGGCCCTAGCCCGCCCCTGATTCCATGATCATCTCGATCTATATCTAGTGAAAAGTAATAACGAAAAAAAATATAATGACATGGCACAATCACCACCATTCATTCAATATATTTTTAAAATCCAAAGATAAGATTAGGAGAATAAATATTGGTTTTGGATAATAATAAACTTTGACAAATTTATTAGAGGCAAATATGTAAAATTGTGTTACATGCAAATTGAAAACACTTTCCACATTAGAGTATAGATAGAAGATAGATAGATAGGTAGATAGATAAATTTGATTATGATCCTTTGTTTTAGTTACAAGACTTAATTACAAACAACTCCAAAAGCTTCGGTGCATCAAAAAAAAAAAAATACTCCACAAGCTTCTTAAGACCATTTAACTTGATCATGCCAACTAGGTATTTTTAATGATTCTTTAATTGTCACCTTGTGTGAGAAAGCATTAGTAATTGTAGCATTGTTCGAGTCCGATGCTCAAGGATGCCACCTGTGGAAGATTATTGAATCCCTGGGTACAATTTGAGTAGTGGAATAGGGGGGAATTAATTAGGAGGGAATAGGAGGAGAACAAGTCTAAAAATCTCTTTGGGTGGAAGGAATAATAGTTTATGGCAATGTTAGTACAGGTGGGGATAAATTGGTATTTGTATTCTAGGTCCCTTATGAAATTTTGGTATTCTATCAAATCTATTCTATTGGTATAAGGAGGTTCACATAACAAATCAATAGTCACCACATCTTACAAATCAAGGGGCCCCTAGGTCAAATATGATGATCAAGAATATATTGAAAAAATATATGGGACATTTTTTGGTCTTGCGTAAGGGATTAGGGATATAACATAGGGATTGGGGATATAACATAGCTGAGGGAAAGGAGGTGTAATTAATAAAGTGAAGACTCGTCATAGTAAAATGAGGGAGGAACCTATTGTAGATACCCTAATTTTGATCTTCCAAAAAGATGAAAACACTTTCAAGTAACATTTAGAAATGACCCACATTTGGACATTTAATGAAAACTTCTTTAGAAACCAGAACCGGAAACCCTAGTCCAACACTTAGGAAAACCCTAAAGCCTGGACAAGGGCGGCTACTTGGGAGTAGCCGCCTCTTCCCGGGCGGCTAGTTTCAACTAGCTGCCCCACAGCCAACCCCAAACCGCTTCCCTAGATGGGACATAAAGTAACATTTAATGCTAATGATTGCGACGGTTTGTTCCCTTTAGTCGCCCCATCTTGGCTGGTTCAACACGTAGTTGAGAGTAACCGCCCCTCACTGAAACTAGCCGCCCCTCACCTGGACAATGTCAGAAGAATAGAGAATTAATGAGGGGTCAAATCAACCACCCTATTACATAACTTGATCTATTGTCCAGTGGACATTCCCCTTTCCCTTTTTTTACTATAAATAGGGGGACTCCAAGCACATCTCCAACATCATCCATTCATAACCAATTCACCTTCTTCACATTTCACCACCACTCAAGCCCACACCTACTACTTGAAAACATAGAGAGAGAGAAAGAGAGTTCTATATTGTGAGTAGAAAACCAAGTCGCTAGACAAAATCACTCTCCAAATCCACTCTCCAAAACCCAGGTTAAATCTAGCTTAACCTCAGCCAAACCCTAAACCCATTTCCAGCCCAGGTTCTACCCAAATCAAACCAAACATCAGGCAACTAAAACCCCCATTAGTTGACCCTCACCTATATCCTGACTTAAAAAACCTCCTTTAGCAAGTTCCCAAAGCCGAATAGGATTCCCGTTTTTCATCTCTATGTGTGGCATGCTCGTATCTCTGAGTGGAGACCTCACAAACTCCCACACGAAGGCGATCAAATCCGATCTGACTTTTTCTACTTTTTGAGAAAGCAGATGATGATCACAAACACCCCTGAATCCTCCTGAGAAGCTGTCGGACACCTCAACAAGGAACAGAACCCCCACCACCCTTCTGAGAGACGATCCGATCGAGCCTGTCAAGGTACGCACCGGACCTGAATCTCCGAAGAACCCCCACACACGGGCCATGAAAACCGGAGAAAAAGGAGGTCCCTTTCCCAGAGACCCCCTCCGAAATCTGATAGCGACACCTATGAAATTGTGCCCGATTAGATGCCTCTTCTAATTGGGAAGTATTGGGAGTCATGCATTCCTCTTTGAGTTTTCTTCTTTTTTTCAGCTTTTTTTTACAATGTTCCTCTCACTTATCTCAGAATTGTACTTCGAGTTCAATTAATGAAATCGTGGTAACAATATATACCAATCCTAATAAAATAACAAACTTATCTATGGTCAACCAAGCAGTGAATTTTTTATTATTACATTTTCTTGTGAAATAACAACCAAATAACAACAACAACAACAATAACAATAACAATAATAATTATAAGGGAAAAATGCATATAACTCCCTGTAAACTTGCTTATATCCATATTAGTCTATGTATTTTTACTAAATCCAAATAACTCCCTACAAACTTAATGTAAATCCATAAAAACCCCTAGGTTAAAATTCAGTTAACAGAATTGGAATATTCTGAGTATATTCCATCTAGTTAACCCTAGATTAATAGTAGATGTACAAATAAGTCCCTGAAAATAATTTAAAATTCACATAGATCCCTGGAAATTACATTTTTGCCCCTCCCGGCCGCTACAGATATGTCCGTCGCTCCCCCACACCCCCATCGCTCATATATTCCCTCTCCTCTCCTCTCTCCCCTCTCCCTAACCATTTCTTCTTCCTCTGATTTTAATCATCCCCTCTCTCCCATTCAATCTCTCCCTCTCTACGTCTTCATCTTCATTCTTTAGTACACCAACAAGTATATGATATCTGAAATGGTAAGTTTTTTTTCTTTCTTTGATGGTGTTTGACAGAATGCCTAAATGAAACTTATTTATGTTTTCTAGTCATCTAGCTCGCATAGCGCCCCTGTTAGACCTCGTCACACGTATGTCCGCCCACGGGAATGCCAATGTAAGAAGGATGAATGCATAGTTCTCACATCTCGCCAAGAACATAGCAAATGAAGGAGGTTTTATTGTTGTCCATTCAATAGGGTGGGTTCTTATTTGTTCGTTTTAGTTGGATTAATTTCCATTTGAAACTGTTAAATCTTTAACTCCTTTATTTTGTATTGCAGTCACCTCAAGACTGTAGATTTTTTGAATGGATTGACACTCTGGAATAAGGCAAGTTGAGGTTGTACTTGTTCTGGATTTCAATCCTCAATTTTGATGTACACAATTCAGGGGTTTTGTGAAGGATTGGTACAATTTTTTTTCCAATCCAACTAGATGTGGCCATTTCATTCCCAATTTTGTTTACACTTGTGCATGTGTGATTTTCATTCAAAGTCTTCACCTCAAAAGTGACCCCATCTTGTAAAATAGAACTATGGATGCACCATGTATATTTTCTAACTTTACATTTAGCTGTAACCCGAAGTAGATCATTCTAAATATACTTCACAGCGAATTCATTGATTACGCAGTGTTGTTTCAGTGTCTCTAAAATGAAACACAATGGGAAATCTAGAACCCACTATCATCTTGGGATTTTCATTGTCAATTTCAATGAATTCACCTTCACAAGCATCTGACAACACCTCACAGTCACTGTAAGAGCCACTATGTTGTTCTCCCACTTCGTCTAATGTATCCTACTTTTATTGATCCTCATTTTCTTCAACAATATGTTCATCAAAAACCCCATCACAATCCCCATCCTCTGATTCAGAATGTTCCTCTAACTTAGAATCATCTTCCTTGTTGTTATCCAAATGTCATTCTTCTTCTTCACCATACAACTCATCAGGAACCGCAAGCTCTTCAATCCCACCATCTGCATCTACATTCAAATTCTCACTTTCATCTATTTGGCGGGGGTTACTTGTCCTGGACCAAGGACTGATATCTTCCCATAGATCAATCAAAGTGATCTTATATGCATCTAACAATTGTGTGAATTGTCTGCCTTGAACGTATTTTTGACCGTTAGCGGAATTTACTTGCTTCCAATATCCATGATACACAAAAGTCACCTTGTATATGGTGTCATCCATGATTCTATATCCAAGAAGAATAAAAAACGAAAGCAATAACATTCAATGGCAAATAAAAAATCCCTAAATCAAAGACATGGAAAACCTAACGAATCAAATTAATGAAAATCCTACATATCACAATCTGAAAACCCTAAGAATCACACATTAAAAACCTTAAAAATCACAATCCATTAGAAAACCCAAGAAATCAAGGACATTTGAAACCCATAATGAAAATGAAAAAAACCTAAATGACAACTTAAATGACAAACTCAAAACCTAACAACCCTAAATTCGATTTGAAGCTCACCTGCGACTAATGGTTGCAGTTTTGATTCGAATTACCGATGATCTTCAGTAGGTTGGGCTTGGAGGAAATAAAGCTAGGTTTCACTGTCTACATATAGGTGAAGAACGATGAAGAGAGAAAATGAAGATAGGCTTGGAGTCACCTCTTCTACTTAGTATTAAGGGCATAATAGTAATTGATCAAGTTTGGTTAAATTTAACCAACCATTAGGTTATCTAAACTGACAGAAGGACCAAAATGGATTTACATTAAGTTTGTAGGGAGTTATTTGGATTTAGTAAAAACACAAGGACTAATATGAATATAAGCAAGTTTACAAAGAGTTATATGCATTTTTCCCTAATATAGTAGTAGTAATAGTAGTAATAATAATAACATTATTATTATTACTATTATTATTATTATTATTATTATTATTATTATTATTATTATTATTATTATTTTGGAAAAATTAATTCAAGTATTGATTCTCAACCCCTAATATGTTTTAGTCCCAAAGACTTTTTATTTTTGGGAAATATCAAAATAACCCCCTCTAAACTGCTTGAAATCCATATTACTCCTGACTTTTCCTAAATTCCATATAATCTTTTAAAAAAACCTATGTAAATCCAAATAATCCGTGAGATAAACTTTGGTTGACGGATGAAGAATATTCTGTGAATATTTCATTTGATTAACCCTCATTGAAAACACAACACTAAAACCCTTCGCAATATATATTGTGTTATCATAGTGTATGAGGCTACAAGCGAACTATAAAATGGAGTTGATTACGTGAGTGAGATTCAAATAAATAGACATCCTTTGTAAATTAAACTTTTGAACAATAGTTAATTAATATAGTCATGTCCCTGAAATGATGATCATTCTCACAAAAAAAATGTCATACAATGGTTAAATTAGTCAAAAGAAGAATGAATAGATAATAATAAATTAATTCCAAGTATTTTTTCAGTCCCAGAACTTTTGTAGCAGTATGAAAATACCTTTTATTAGCAATTACATTTTTTAGGTACTTCCATGTCTTTTTAGTTAATTAATCCATTTAATTTCCTTCTGTATATTATTATGCATTATCTATACAGTGTGTTATTAATCCATTTATCATGTCTTGTAGATTGACATGCATTTATGTATCCTATTAAATTTCATACATATATAGTTATTTAACCGGCACACATGGGCATTGGACAATTAAATATTTTTCTCTTTACTTTGAAATCATTTGTCTGACCGTCGCCCCCCCATATTTTAATTCCTGGGTCTGCCCCTGCATGGAATATAGATAATAAAGAGGTGATTTCGGATTAAATATGAGTTTCAGCATTTGAGATCACTTTTCATCTTCAAATAATCATTTTTCGGATAAAATCTATTTCACAGTCATAAGTATATATCAATAAATGTGATATTGATCACCCCAATTTGAGTTATAATTGAAAAGTTATGAATTTTTAAAGAATTCCATGAATAATTTAATTCTTTCTTTTGTATCTATAAATAAATTAAATAATATCATCCATATCCACCAAATAATAATGTTTTTTTATATATATATACCTTTAAAAAATCACATTTTAGCAAAATATCTGTGATGAATTGTTATTTCTAATAATATCATTCAAAATATAGGTGCCACTCGAATAGGTCGGGTTAGAGCTCAACACAAACTCAACCTGAGAATGGAGAAACCTAACCCCAACCTGACCCTCAGGTTTGAGAAGCTCAACCCGAACCCAACCAGTCATGTTTTGTTCGGGTTCGGATAGGGTTAGAGTTTGATTCGGGTTAGGTTGAGCTTGGTTGTGTTTGGGTTCGACTAAAAATATATATTACTTTTAAAAATTAAAAATTTGCAAGATTCAATTGTACGAATAACAAAAATAAAAAAAGATGAACATGAGGAATATTTTTATTTAAAGAATAAATTTATGGAATCTATATGAGTAAAAAATTCTACATAAAAATTAATTGTACAATTCAAATTTTATCATACACGTTAAAAAATTATAATTTTACTTGAAACATTTTACTTAGATCTGAAAACTTTGGGTTCGGGTTGGTTAGGGTTACCCTAACCCTCAACCCAAACCCAACCCAAATTAGGTTTGAGTTCGGGGCACACATTAAAAATTATAATCTTACCTAAAATATTTTACTTAGATCAGAAAACATTGGGTTCGGGTTTGTTCGGGTTACCCAATCCCTCAACCCAAATCCAACCCAAATTATGTTCATATTCGGGGCATACACATTAAAAAATTATAATTTTACTTATAACATTTTACTTAGATTTGAAAATTTTGGGTTCGAGTTACTCAGTTTTGGGTTCGGGTTCTGGGTTGGGTTGAACTCGAATGCTAAACCCCAACCCAAACCCTCCCAAATTTTGGGTTGAGTCGGGTTCAATCCGTCCACACCCCTAATTCTAAAGGATTTAAATTGTACATAAACGTTATTTTCTTTATCCAGTCAAGCGATATTGCTGGTTCTAGAGTTTCAAATGGAGTATTTTTACAATTTAGGGTTTATGCAGGGGGTATATACGCAAAAAACTCATTTTTTTGTTGTAATATATTTTTTTATATTTCATTTTAAATTTTACAAATGATTTATTTAATCATTATTAAAATTTTCATTATATCATTTATGTATATTTAACATGTCAACATGATATATTATATCAAATATAAATAGATTAAAAAAATTGAGAATTTTGATTGTGGGTAGTTTTTCGAAAATATTTTTTTTATTTACACGCTGCTTACGGAAAGGCTAGTTTATGTGCTATTTAACCTTATTGCTAATGCGGTGAATCATTCCATTTTATAAAGGTGACATAATCGATTACGAAAAGATATTTTTATGCTTTAATGACAACAAAAGCAGCACTCGGGGGAAAAAAACTGCTTTCATAATCAATTATTTGAGTTTGTTTTGCATATATATTTTAAAATAATATTATTTCACCAAATCACTCTAATAAAATATTATTTTTAATAATACCCCTCAAAATAATTTAAATTATACATAAATACAATTTTGAGGGTACTACAATAAAAGTTAAAATATTTATATAGTTCATAAATATCCCTCAAAAGGGTATCGACACACAATTGAATCATTTTTTAGGGATATATTGATGTAAAAAAGTTTCAAAATGGTATTTTGATAATCCAGGATTTTGAGGAGTATATATGCAAAATCACTATAACTTCGTCTGGCCTTTCTTTAGGCATCGTTTGGTTGCACATTTGGGTTAACTTTTATTTTTTAGAAAGCTGAAAAACCAAAATCGTGCAACCAAACGGGACAACTTTATTCAGAATCGGAAGCTGGATTCCTTTTAATTTTTCTCTCGAAATCTGCATTTTGAAAAGCTCAAAAACAATGTTTTTTTGTCGGAATCAATTTTTTGAATTGAAAAATAATTTTCTCTGCTAAACATCAACTGCTTTCAAATATAATTCCTTAATTAAAAAAAATATCCCAATAAAAGTCAAAGTTTAAAATTATCTTAAAAAATAGTTTTATTTTAAAAGCTACTTTTCAATATGTGTTTTCAAAAAGACAAACCGATTCCAAACAATAGCAAGCAACAGCTGTCATTGGAGCACTAATTAAAAAGGTTTTGTTTCTTCTTTTCTTTTTGGAACATAGTGACTTTTGCGTTCTTGATGAGTTATCTACACTATACTATAATGCACGTTAAGCAGCCAGGTCGTCGCCGAGCAGTACAGGTTAGCGCAAATGATTATGGCGAAGGGACGTTTTGCAGATAGACCCGCAGTTTTTCAAATTTTATACAACAACCCCTGTATGTGTTATTACCAGATCCTAAAAAAACGGCTAATTTTGTCTTTTTCCTGTACTTTTTGCAGATCCACCCCCAGGTTCTATAAGTTTCACAACAAGACCTATCTGTATTATAAGCGGGTCCCTGATCCAAATTTAAGATTTATAAAGGTCCCTAATCTCAAAACATGATTTTTTGGATTTCAAATTTCATGAAACTTCATCAAAGATTTTTCAAATTATTAAGATACCCATAAAATTATAAAATATAAATATTTTAGTATTTCATCATTTGAACAAACAAAGTTATTTATTTTGAATATATGTGTATCAATTTTTCTTTAGATCTAAAAATAAATATTGTTTTGTGTGTATAACTTCCATTGAATATTCAGTTAATGTTAGGTATAGTCCCAAATACAATCTCAAATAGTAAAATTTAGAAGCATTACATGCCATTCATTTAATGATATATTCAAGTTGAAATCAAGAATTATAACCATAGCGTGCAAATCAAGTTTTAAAAATAGTAAATATCATCTAATCATGTATATCCATATATGCTCTGATAAAAAGTATATATCTCTCCATTTCGCATTAAAAAAAACCATTTTCAATAAGTGTAAATAAATATTTAACATGGTATACACAATATCTAACAAGATATATGTTTCACTATACTTCTAACGTGGTATATAGGACTGTGTTTTGGATTTAAAAAAAAACTAAGTATAACAGAACTCTTCTTTTTGTTGCCTTTTCCATATAAAATGATTATAATGGTCCTCATCTCTCATAACAGAAAACCATCAAAATTTCCATCTCAAAAAGTCCAGGGTCTCTCTGATTCTATGATATATTCAATGTCATATTTATCTTATTTGTTTAGAAGTAGACTTCCTTAACTCTAAAAATATGTATGAAATGTCTCTCTCGGATATACTCATCAATTTTAGGTAGTAAATCATATATTCATAACCAAACTTAGACACTCTAATTGTTTAAAAAATTTCAAGTAATTAGTTCAACATAATGTGAAATATAATATTTTACTCATATTACACATATCTCCTTATTGTCTTATTATTCTTTGAATGAAGAACCTTGCTCGTCTAATAATTTGTATTAGCATATGCAAATGTTCAAACTCTTCAAAAAATGACGTCTAAAAATATTTTGGAAAACTCCATTTTATAAAATCTTCTTAAATTTCAGAGTTCAAACTGTAAATGTTTTTGTAGGTAACAAATTACATGTGTTCATTCATAACTAAATTCTACTCATTCAATCTATTTTCTAATAGACAATGTTGTATGAAATGTTTTCAAGAACTCATTTTTGTAAAGTCGCCTTGCATTCTAGAGTTCAAAATTAATCAATTTCCTCATTCAATTCAAAGTTTTGTACTTTCACTCTTTTTTATTTTTTATTTTTGTTGTTTTTACATATGTGATTTTGCTATCCATACCATTTTGTTGATATAACTGATTTTACTATCCATATCATTTTGAATTTCAGAGTGAAGAGTCATCGGCTTTATTAATGGATCAACAATGGATATAAATTTCAACAGGAACACCTTCAAACTATGTTTTGAAAGACTTTCAAATTATCTTTTATTAAGATGAAAGTTTTAATTATATTGGACTTGACATGAGTTATGTTCACATCCAAGTTCAAAAAGTAAAAGCTCATTTCATTAGCATAGTTTTCACAACTCCTTTAATTAGCATAATTTTCGCAACTCCATTCATTAGCATAGTTTTTACAAATATCAGTACTACGCGCAATGCGCGTATACCAAACTAGTATATATATACACCAAAAAAAAATGAGTGCGGTTACACTTAGTTTTTTTCACAATCCAAAACACAGTCCTATGTATCACATTAGAAATCTAGTAAAGCATATAACTAATTGGATATTGTATATACCATATTAAATATTTTCTTACACTTACTAAAAATGGGTTCATTCAATTCGAAATAGAGCGATATGCATTTTTTATCAAAGCATATATTTATTAGATGATATTTATAATTTAAAAAAAATAAAAAGATATAAAGTCTGAATTTTGGTTGGTGAATGTGACTAAGTCTAACATTTTTCAAAATTTTTTTTATCAAAATATTAAGTTTTAGCAAATCAACTTCCAGCCAAAAATAGCTTTTGCAAATAGCATATAAGTTAACAAAGTGCATTTAGACTAAATGTAACTAGTCCTCAGCCACGCGTGAAAAATAAATTAATAAATAATAAGATAACAAATAACGGCTTGTTGTAAAATGTTGTAAATATAAATGACCATTATGAATAACCCGTTGACTTTGTAACCACTTATATTTATCATAAAGTATTGATAAAACTAAATCCCCCAAATCTTATGAATGGGTTAAAGTGACGAGAGAGGACTTAGGTCTTATGGTTCAAAATGGGTTTATCTTTTGTTGTCTATAAATATAGATATGCATTGTATTTATGAATGGGTTTATAGTGACGAGAGAGGAAGAGGACTTAGGTCATATGGTTCAAAATGGGTTTTGTATTTACACTTTTACCAAAGGTGGTTATAAAATTTATTGATATGCAACAACATTTGCCGATCAAGGCTTTCTTAGTAAAACTAAATTCTTTTAAAATTAAAAAAAAATGAATAAAATAAATTTAAATTTGTACTTTTACTGATGATAAATTTCCTCGGTAAAAGTTATAATTCCCGACGAACATTTTCATCCGTAAACAATACAAAATTAATTTTTTTAAAATAAATAATAATTCCTCGGCAAAGTTGTACAAATGGCGACAAAATATGTCATTGGTAAAAAAAAGTACAAAAATTAACTAAAAAATGTAAAAAGTAAGTATTTATATTTATGCAAAATTTTACTTTTACCAAGAAAATATTTTTCCAGCAAAAGGGGTATTAAATAACATATATTTTTTTTAGTTTTACCGAGGAAACCATTCCTTGGTAATGGTCTATTTTATGGAGCCTCCCATCGGCATACCCCCCCCCCTTTTGCCTACTATGTGTGGGACTTTGTCGGTAAAAATACACAATTACCAAGGAAATTGTTTTCCTTGATAAAACTTTCTTGGCTAAAAAGCTCTTTCCTTGTAATGTCATTATATGATTATGAAAAAGATAGAAAATACAAAAGAGTCATGACTTCTGTCTTCCATCTTTATGGTTGGTATGTTGAATCTTATTATTTTACTATTTATAACACGTTATCAGCACAAAGCTCTATTTAATGAAAACCCCCATGATTTATTTTTTTATAAAATAAATTTGATCATGTATCACATATGTTAATGATTATTTATGTTTAGATCTTAAATATTTAAATGCTAGATATTATTTCATATTTTATTTCAAAATTCTTAATATTTTTGGAGTTTCACGAAAATAAATATTGGCTTATAATGGAATTTTGGCTTGGTTAGATTTGTTATAATGGAATTTTGGCTTATAATTTATAGCACGAAAATAAAAAAAAACTACCGTGGTTTTGTTTCAATTTTAATTTTAGGTGAAATTAATTAGGGGTCCCTGGGGATACCCATCTATTAATCATTAGTCCCTTGACTATTTTAAGTTTTTTTAAGTCCCTCAGTTAGTGGTGGCATTTTGTTTAGGTCTTTACATCCAACTTCCATTCAATCTATTTTTTTCTTCCTCTTTTACTCCCAACTCAACATTTAATGGGTTTTGCCCACTCTTTTTCCCCCAAACACTCTTTTTCTCCCCAAAAAATCTGAGAAGGTGAGACCACCTCCACCAGTGCCCCACGACCACCCTCGATGCCCACCATGCTCCCCATCATGCCTCTGACGCATAATAGTGTACACAGTAGAGTCCATATAACATGTTTAACAGTGTACACATAGTGCACAACAGTGTACACAGTAGAGTCCATATAACCTGTTTAACCTGTATAACTTTCAAACATCATCTCATGTTCAAATATTAACATCTGTTGTTCAAATATTAAAATATGTTGTTACATTAACATCTGCCGTTCTAACATTAAAATATGTTGTTAACATTAACATTTGCCATTCTAACATTAACATCATGTAAAACACCACCACCACCGATATAAAACACCACACCACATTAACACCATGTACACATTACATTTGCTATTTATATATTTCACTCTCTTCTTGTATTTTCTTTATGTGATGCTCACTCTCTCTAGCTCTTCAAATGACTTTGGTTGCGTACTCCCCTCTAGAAATGTCTTTTTGCTCAAAATACATGTTGGTTATATGACGTCTTCAGCTGTCAATGTAATCGGCTTTCCACCAATCTCAAAATAATCTACATCAGGGTTGTAGTAGTTGTTGAGCATGACGTCATCCAACTCTGTTGGAACTGCATCTTAGGAATGTTTGCTAAGATGTTGAATGAAGTCTACTTGAATAACCTCTTGTGATAATTTCTAATTGTCATCCCATCCATCGCGCTTTTGTAGTAGATTGGGAAGCATCTATGCTGCACTAACATAGATTTGGGGAGGAAGGGCCTCACAGTCCTTGTTATAAGAGTGTATAAAAATTAATTAACATTGTACAAGAAATTTTAACAGTGTACACAGAAAGGTTAAGGGTGTACTTAGTCAATATTAGATAAAAAAAAATTAAGTAAGCGGATCATAACTCTAAATGTAAAATGGTATCCAACTACAAGTCCAAGAAGCACAGTAACCCATTGAAACAAGATCTCTTCCCCAATACTGATGAATGCATCCTAATAAATTCCAGATATTATTGTCGGGGAACAAATATACATCCTATTAAAGGTGTTAGATTACATTTTAGTTTGTTATTATATTAGTTTGCTATTTATGAGTGAGTTTTAGAGTTCTTTTGTCATGTGGATATCCCTATAATACAAGAGTACAAACAAAATTAGCAAGTTAGAGTCCTGAATACTAAGATGACCAATGTTAAGCTAATTTCTATATCATATTATCAGCATAACAGTGTACAGGGATAGTATAATAGTGTACATAAGAAGTATAACAGTGTACAAGAAGAGTGTAACAGTGTACATAGAGTTTGACTGCTCTCTATCTTTCAAAATATACATAGAATTATATCTACTTGGAAAAAAAATTACATATAATTATATATGTAGACCCACCACCAAGACAGAACAACAATAAGATATGTTTGTGCATATTCCACATAAATTTTCAGAGAATATATGCATATTCCACAAGATAACAACAAGATGCAATAATTTTTTTTACTTTTATGCATATTCCACATAAATCAAGATATTCCATTTTCATACAAAATTTGGAGATGCACATGATCTCCCCACCCCCATTTACAAAGAAACCTAAATGATAAGAGAGTATATGGGCATTGACACCTTAAGCATGAAGTGTTCCTTCTTAATTTAAAATTTTTAAATAAATTTATACACTACATCTCATCAACCCCTTAGATTTATATTCACAAACCTCAAAAGCCTTAAATTTGAAGTTCTACTACATCATTCTATCTACACGCATGGCTTTTTAAGTCATTTCAAATATATATAAAAACACATGAGCCACAATAAATCAATATACTAGTTGCATGGAGTAATTCAAGAAACATAATCTAACATAATCTAACAGCCTTTAACACAGATTTAGTTGACATGATGCCTTTAACATAATCTAACAGCTGCATGGAGTAATTCAAGAAACCATGCAACGTAGAAAACATTGAATGCATGGAACATCCATTGATAAAAATTACAAGTTATGATGGTTTTAAAAAATTTAAGATGAAAAGTGCAGTCTAGTGACACATTATTGAGATGATGATTCAAACCAGTGACTAGAAATAATTGACACTATCTAGCATCCATAATCCTGCAGACTAGTATGTCAGTGCAATACTATTTAATGGTGTACACACAATATTTAATGGCGTACACATATTATTAGTCAATATTACACCTTTCATAATCACAACAATAAAAGATGGAACCAGAAATATATTACACCTTTCATAACCACAATAATAATTAATGGTATACACAGAAGACTAAAGACTTATCTAAGGAACACTCAAGGAAACTACTCTTTTGAGGATGCAGACATCCCAACCAATCATGTATTTAAAGGGTAAAACACAACATAAAGGGGTTAGAAAATTGCAAACTCACCTAGGGTAAGGGATACACAATCAAAAGAGGTTATGGGTGTATAGATAAAGCATAACAATGTAGAATCAAAAGAGGTTAAGGGTGTACAGATGAAGCATAAGAGGTTAATCAAAAGATCAATACAGAGCATTGCTTCTTGATACAACCCAAAACCACAATAGTTTCAAATTTTTTATAAGAGAATATACATAATACAAGAATAAAAATGGGGATTCATGCATATCGTCAATTGCATCAAGTCAGAGTTTAAAACCATGGTAGTCCAAAGACAATTTGGATCAATTCAAAATCCAAATTTAGGATTTACAAAATGAACAAATTTCACCTTTTTTTCCCTCAAGTAAACCCGTGATTGTGTTAGAATCAATAAAATTCACACTTACGGAATACACTAATGTCATAGTTTGAAAGTAAGATAGCCAAAAACATAATGTGAATGGTTCCATAATTTAAGACAAAATTTTCAATGACCAATCACTTTCCGCTTTTTCGATCATCATAAAACAATTACATTTTGAGTCAGAGTTAGGAACTGAAACCACCCTTTGAAGCCATTTGATCATAGCAATTTTTTAAATTAAATAGATATCAAAATATTCAAACCAAAAGACAACACTTTCATCCTTCAAACAAGCTCTTCCAAGCAAGCCAAAAGAACCCCTTTGACACAAGAAACTCTTTTGCCTACTAACTTTCCAAACAAACCCATACAAGAATGATAAATATATATAAATAAATAGATCAAATGCTTCTTCTTCTTCTTCTACCTCTCATCATTTGGTAGTAGAAAAATCCAATCCTTTCTATTGGGTTCAACATTCAAATTTTTAAGAATCGAAAATCAGAATTTTTTTGAGGAGTGCAAAACCCAACAAGAAACACAAAAAAAACAAAAAAAATCAAACAATTCAAAACCCTACAAAAAAAATCATAGTTTCTCTGTACCTTTGTGTAGATGTGGTGACGGCACGGTGAATATGGCGGACGGCTTGGTGGAGATCGTCGAGGTGGCTGGTGGATCTCGTTGATGTCGGCGTGTAAAACTGGGGGTTTCTGCGAACTTGGTCCTGGTCCGTCTCGCGACTGATCAGGTCACCGCCCGGAGAGTCGTTCCTGAGCTGCCCGACAGCTTCTCAGAAATGACGGGGTTTGTTGTTTGTGATCGCCACCTGCTTTCTCAAAAAGCAGGAAAAGTTGGTGTTGGATTTGATCGCCTCGCGGGGGGAGTTTGTGGGGTCCCCTCTCTGGGACACGGATATACCGCACACAGAGGTGAAAAACAGGTAATCCTATTCTGCTTCAGGGGCTTGACTAGAGGAGATATGGGACTAAAAAAGGGTTAGGAGGGGGTCGGCTAGTGGGAATTAGCCGCCTGGTAGGGGACGGTTGGTTGGGACTAGCCGCCTTGTACTTGGTTCTGGGTTTTCTGGATTTGGACAGAACCTAGGTAGGGAAGTGTTTTGGCTTTGGCTAGGGTGGTGGTAATGAGGATTGAAAGTGGTGTTGGTGGTTTCCTCTTCTAGATTTGGACAGCACCTAGGTAAGAATTTGGATTTGTTTGGCTAGGGTTAAGAGTGGTTTAGGACAATGGTTTAGAGGGGCGGGTTTATGGAGAGTGGAATTTGGTGGGGAATGACTTTCCTTCTCTCTCAACTAGGGCTCTCTCCCTCTCTCTCTCTTTCTCTCTCTCTCTCTCTCTTTCTCTTTCACTAACACAGACTTTGGAAATGAAAATGGTCACCCTTTGATTCTCACCCCTACCCCTCCTCTTATAATGGAAAAGGGTGCATGGGATTATTCTTTGGGCAATGGCATGGGTTGGGTAAGAGGGTGAGGCCAAGTAACCATCATTGCAAAAATACGCACTCTAGCGTCCCTTGGATAATAGCATGGGTTGGACAAAAGGGTGAGGCTAAATAACTTCACACCTAAGTAAAGTTGCTTTATGCTTTATGGGTGAGTCCAGATGCGAGTCGGCTACCCTAATTCAGCCGCCCGGGCAGGGACGGCTAGTTGTAGTTAGCCGCCCAATGAGGGGCGGCTAGTTAGGAGATGCCGCCGGTATGATGACCTGCCAAACGTCCAATCTCTGACAAGCGGTGGCTTGAGGCGGTTAGTAAGGTTGAACCGTCAGGGAAGGGGTGGCTAATTGGAACAAACCGCCTCAATCTTCAGCATTAAATGCTGCTTTATGTCCCATCTAAGGGAAGCGGTTGAGGGCGGTTAAGGGGCGGCTAGTTGAAACTAGCCGTCCAAGGAGGGGCGGCTACTTTCAACTAGCCGCCCGGCTTCTGGTCACTTAATTTTTCTAAGTGTTGTGGCCAGGATTTCTCCTATTGTTCCTCTAATTCTCTAAAGTAGTTTTCTACTTGATCCAAATGTGGTCATCTAAAAATGTTACTTGAAGTATTTTCGTCTTTTTGGACGGTCAAAATTGAGGTATCTACAATTGCCCCTCATCAGACGGAGTCTTTGTGCGAAGCAGGAAAGACTTCGACCGATGATAAGGAAAGAGACCCCTATTTTGACCGGCCCGACCTTCAAGAAGTCTTGATCTCATGACCAATACAATTCAGGGAGTTGATTTAGACTGTCAGAGGCTGGGTCTTGACAAGAATTTTCAACCGAAAGAAATGATCTAGGTGGAAGGTGAAAAAAGTAAATGGTGAGAGATCCAACCCGCGGTCGGGGTTCTTAGCTATCGTGCACGGAGCAGCCCAGCGTCAGTTTCCTCGTGCCTACCGTTCCCGTGCTTGGGAAAACTCAGCAAGGAGGGGATATCGCCGACAGAAAGCAAGTAAAGGTACTGAATTGGTGAATTGGATCATCCAAAGGATAAAAATTCTAAAAAAGAATCAGAACTGAGGAAATTCAAGCTGAATGGTACTGGTAACGCGATAGGACTCCAAGTGAGTCGTGTTTTAATTGAAATTAACCAAGACATGGCTGTGGTTGTAGAAAACTTTGGAATTCGAGTTTGACTGGGATACTGGCAGGGAGTGCATGCATTTTTGATAGAACAGGATGCCCTGCATGCATATGCATCATGATGGGATTTAAACAAGCATGTTTTATATTTCTAAGTGTAAATGTGAGCATGGATTTTTTTTAGAAATGATTTATTTTTGCATGCGTGTTCTGTCACGGTGGGATTTGAAATAGCATG
>CM060864.1:14427771-14530181 GCA_030737845.1 Acorus calamus | reverse complement strand
TTATATTTTGTTGGCAAAAATGAGATCTTAACGACAATCAAAGCCACCAACAACACACACACAATTTACAGATAAAAAAATACAGAAGAGTACATAATTTGTACAAAAAGAATATAAATTAATAAGCAATGAAAAGATACCCAGGACCCAGAATCAAGGTTCCATAGAAAAGATGTGTAATATAAAGGAGGTGGCAATGAACAGGAATCAAGCGACACACACCTCAGCGGCTGTCAATAGACCCCCTACTCCTCAGGTTATAACATCTCTATATTTTTCAGTATTATATATTTGTCATAAATATATAATGAAAATTTTAATTCAAATTAAGTTCTTTCATTTTTTCAAATTTGGCTGTGGTCCCAAGTGAGTCCAATTTGATTTATAATTTTAATAATTATAAATTAATCTTAAAATATTTATTTTATATTTTTTTGAAGATCTTTATAGTCTCAAGAAACTTTGGTTGAAATTTGATAAAATTCAAAATTCAGTAAATTAGATTTTTAGGATTTTGTGACAAGTTATAGGGCCTAGGGATCAATTTGTGAATCCAGAATATCTTTTAATAGCCTTTAGAGACCTGTCTATAAATTTGATAGGGACCAAATTGTAAATCTAAAAACCTAAGGGGTTGTTCTGTAATTTTGGTAAAACCCCTTTTTATAGCACGTTATGGGTTAGGGTTTGCATCCAATATTCATAAGGCATGAGGGGTCATGATGGCATAATCTTACCCCATCGAATACCACAAGAAACGATGATGGTGGGTGTTGTGACCAGATCGAAGGTGAGAAATCATTCTCCATTGATTTTTGTTATTTAGTGATTCAACTTATTTTGGTTAGGAGATGATTATGTCAACCACTTATTTGGAGAAGAAAATCGATGGATTAGGGTTAGGATTCGATTGATTTTGATTAGATGATTATTTGATTATATTTAAATGGATCTCAAAAGATTTCCTAATATCAAATTAGATTTATTGGTTTTGGGGATTAAAGGGTTATTTTTGGGTTAATTATATATATGGACATTAAATTGTGTTTTTTGCAATGAAGGGATTGTTTCTAGGAAAAATGTATATCATAAACAAAAATAGATTTTGAAAAGATCTTTCCTACGCATCGTGAATATATTATCCAATTCGGAGTTATGAGTAGAAAGTTATGAATTTTTCAAATATTTTTGGGCAGTTTCTTAGAATGCAAATATTTACCATGATCACCAAGTTTGAAGTTAATGCTGAGTTAGTTGATGGATTTTAGAGATTAAAGGGATCCGAAATAGAAGTTAATAGATTTGTGAGTATATGGATCTTTAATATTATTTAGGGTTAGGCTTTTTGTTTAGGCCTTTAATTGAGTTGCAGATTCTGGGTCGATTAGGTATGGGCTCTTAGGAATTGTTCAACTTAGTGTTGGTTGTGAGTTGTGTGGGTCTTGACTGAATGATTTTCTTATTTATTATTTACATAATTGTTATGCTAGGCTATTCACGTGCGAGTGGGTAGCGTTCATGCATGTGCAAGGTTTGTATTGCGTGGACTACAGGTGAGTAGACTTGAGTCTCATATGTAGATTTCAAATGAATATATTATGTATTCATGCTAGGACTGTCTTATTTTGTGGAATATAACTGCTAGTTTTGATATAAAAATGTGAGCATGCTTTTGTTGATATACTTATCATTAAATGGTTTGTATGTTGAGATCGTGCATGCTTTGTTTTTTTATGGTTTTGAAGATACGATAGATTATTAAATGTATACATTCCTTCTAGGTGGCTCAGTCTTGGCGGCCAACGTCTAGGTGGGCATACATCTACGTGGCTAGGTCCGAGAACGAACCCAAGTCTTTGTGGCTATGAATACATGGCTATGCCTATGAAAGGCCCCGTGAGCTAGGTGCTGCGAAAACGAATATGGGTGTTCATGGTGTTGCATGCATCATGTTGGATAGGATGTCATATATGTATTATTGCATGTCTTGGTGGCCTTGTTGTATATTTACTCTCTAAATATATTGCATGTCTGTGTGGGCATACTATGATTATGATATTTGGAATACAATTGTATTAACGGGATAATGATAGAGCATTCACTAAGCATGTGATTTTTCACCCCTCATTATTTCCCCCTTTTCAAGTTAAAGACTTGGACAAATGAATCTCACTTAATAACGATTGAGATCGTGTTTTTCAGTGTGCTAGTATTTGTATAGAAGATGTTGGTTATTCCATTGGCATGTAGAGGACCCATATGTATGGTAGTGTGGTGATATTTTTTATTCAATTATTTTCGATGTATATCAAATAATTGAGAATTTGTGTTGGAAATTTTAGTCTTGATAATTGATGTATAAATATGGTGATGTTTTCTTATGTTCTCTGGATAAAAAGAATATTAGAACTCTGAGATTTGAGGAATTAAGTTAATGCAACCGGATTTCATGCTTCAAAAATGGAGTCGTGGATTCGGGGGCATTACATCTTCCTCCAACTGGCAATCTGTGAAAATGATAGACTCGCAACAAATCAGCCAAATCCGGTGCCAAGCCGGATCAGGCTAATTAGCATATATGTATCAGATTGCCCTCCCCCCCCCTCCATTCCCTTGTTCTTATGGATTGCGTTTTCTAAAATGTGTGTGGGCTTAATAATTGTGTTAAACAATTGGATGTGATGAATTTTTTGTAGTCTCAAAAGTTACACCTTGTGGCATTAGTGGAACATAAAGCTACTTTGGTAGATGCTCCCTTAGTTAGATTTGAGTTTTGGGGAGGACTTCCACCTTTTGGGCTCACTTCCATGACGACACTGATCGGATTTGGTTGTTTTGGCTTGTGAACAAAATGGATGTGAACATCATCTAGATTTCTGATCAAGTGGTTCATTGCCAAATCTTTTTCAAAAAATTGACCATCTCACTGCGGGGTTCTGTGGTATGTGGGTTGAACTCTGAGGCAGACAGATGACAGCTGGTCCAACTTGATTGGTGCTAATCGAGGAAATTTGACTCCATGGTTGATCGGAGGGGACTTCAATGAAGTGAGGCTGTCTGATGAGAAGCAAGGAGGACGTTCCCCTAATCTTCATAGATTCCATCATTTCAACTTCTGCTTGGACACTTACTATCTACATGATTTGCATGTCCTGAGACCCTCCTTCTCTTGGAACAATAAGCAAGCTAATTGTATCGCATGTCGTCTTGATAGACTAATTGGCAACTCTGCATGGTTTTTCAGATTGTCGGAGCCGTACGTCCAGCATTTACCTAAGAGCCTATCTGACCACATAGCTCTGAAACTTTGGCTAAACCTCCCTCCAAAGCTACCAGAAAACCCTCAAATTTTCTAACGCTTGGCTAGATCATGACTCCTTCATGGATACATTAACTCGGATGTGGAATGTTACTGTTGACAAGACCACGATGTACTGATTAGCCAAAAAGCTTCAACATGTCAAGGGTATCCTCAAGACTTAGAATACTAACATTTTGGGGTGGGCCAAGTTCGCCTCCGTGAAGATAAAGCTCTCATTTCCTTGGTGCAGGCATCACTTCTGCTAGACCCCCTTAGCAAGAACTTGATTGACTCTGATTCGCTCTCTACAATCATAAGACAAGTTCATCCATAAACTAGATGAATTGGACTTTGGAGGTAATGAACTTTCAGTCCAAAATGGGTTCAACGGATCATGGCGTGCATCAAATCTCCCTGGTTTTCTGTGCTATCAATGGGTCCCCATTTGGATATTTTGAAAGTTCTTCAGGACTACGACGTGGTGATCGATATATCCCCTCTTCGTGCTTGGAATGGAAGTACTTTCCCAATCTTTGGACACAAAGCTCATGCAAGACAAAATAGGTTCCTTTACCAAGCATTCAACATCCATTAGCCATCTCTTATTCACATATGACCATATCATATTCACACCCCTTACCAAAATCTTGGGTCACTCACTTTGAACTCTTTTGACCAAATTCACAGTCCAGATTGGAACTAAACAGTGAAAAGTATGCGATCTTCTATAGTGGACGAGAGGACCTTCACCAAAAATTTTCTGCAGATATTGGCATTTCAAGTGGTTCACTACCTGTCATGAATTTAGGATTATCTCCGTTTACGGGCATGCTTACTACTTAGCTTTTCCTTCCCTTGGAGGATAAACTTCGCAAAAGATTCCAATGTTGGCATGGCAATATGTTTTCATTAGTTGAGAGATTGGAGTTGGCTAATCCTTCAACTATACTAGTCCTCGGCCTTTGCACTTTTGAAGGGCACCATTAAGGCTATGGAAAAGATAATCTAGTCTATCAAGAGATCTCTACACCATGTAAACTAGAAGACGGTGTGCTTACCAAAAGTGGAAGGAGGGATGGGCTTAAAAAGGATAGGGGACTAGTCTCAAGTAGCCCTTGGGCCAAATTCTAGGAGATAGCAGCTAGCAAAAATTCACTTTGAAGGAAATGGGTGTCTAAGAGATACTTGAGCAAGCAGGGGGTATGGACTGCCAAGCCATCACTATTAAGCTCTTGGATCTGGCCTCACATTCTAGCTTCAAGGACTTGGATAAAACCACAAGTTACATACCAATTGTTTTCAGGTGAGGGGGTATCCATTTGGAATGATCCCTGGATCAACTGGAGCGGTCTCTTGGAACTCATCTCTGTGGCTAGTTCGCAATGGGATTTTGAGCTGGATCTCACTGTTGCGTCATGGTGATTGGACTAAGCCTGATTGGTGGAATCTAGGTTGGAATTCTACCTAGGCTTCTATTGCCAAACTGGATTGTGGAGGACCAGGGAGGGCTTCTTTGATCTGGCCTGCCAGCACCATTGGTACTCTTTCTACTTCCAAAGCTTGGGATTCTCTCCGTGATAAGGGCATAAAGCATAAATGGACCGAATCGATCTGATAGAAATATCAACCCCCAAAATTCTCTGCTTGCACTTGGCTTGCTCTGCAGAAAAAGATCCCAACCCTAGAACTGCTCCAAAGAAGAGTCTAACAAGGGATACTACTGGTTCCCTATGTAAATATGACTTTGAATCCATCTCCCACCTGTTCTTGAATTGTAATTCTCTGCTTTTATTTAGGCAGCGGTATTACAAACAATGGGGACTAAACAGGTACAACACAATGCTATGCATATTTTTCTGGAATGGTTGGATCTAACCTTTCAAGTGGGAGCGCCGAGAACCATAATGCAATCGGTTTTCATATTGTTTATATGGATGATATGGAAGGAGAGGTGTCAATGCAGATTTAGAGTCAAAGAAACGCATAAGCTTGAAATCTTGAGATTTATCAATCTCACTGTCCAACTAAATTTCCATGGAAAACCTTTGAAAGAGATCTTCACCCTTACCATACAAAAACTTGCAGAAGTTTGGGCATTGTTATCCTCCCAATGGAGAGTGTAACATCTAGTGTCTCTTGGCGACCTCCTAATCCGGGATGAATAAAGTCAAACTCTGATGGCTCGCTATCAGCTGACATGGTAGGTTATGGCGCTGCTTTGCGCTACGAAAAGGGGAAGATGCTTGTAGCTGCTGCGGTGCAAGACAAATGTCTCAGTTTAATCAATGTGCTGGATTTCAGAAGAATTCTACAAGGTATAAAACTGGCTAGGGCTCTCGGCATCCCCAAGCACATTGAGAGTGATTCCACTACTGCCATTGCATAGATACAAGGCAAAGGTTGTCTTCCATGGTAGGCACTCTTTGATCACTTTACCATGATCCCCATTTTATCTTCTTGTGATTCCTGGAGAGCCTCTCATATTCTTTGAGAGGGTAATCAGCTAGCAGATCACCTGGCGGCTTTGAGAGCCTCCCCAGGAATCACTGTCATTAGCCCCCATCAGGCATGGTAGGAATTTAAGGAGTTAATAGACTAAGATGCCACTAGAATTGTCCACCATCGAGTGTGTTTGAAGTATTAAACGGTGTCCACCTGAGGTTTCTACCTCTTGGTGGAAATTCTTACTTCAGGCAGTCTCTACTTAGTGAATGGTTCTAGTCTTTCGGCTCTTTAATGTATATACTTTTTGGTAGTTGTATTTATGTTAGTTTTGTAACTACTCAACTATAGCAATGAAAATTATTTTTTACCCACCAAATAAAAAAATAAAGGGAAAAATCCATATAAGTCCCTGACTTTTCACAAAATCCATATAACCCCTTGGAAACATCCATGTAAATGGAAAAAGCCCGCTGAGTTAAATTTTCGTTAATAGATAAGGAATATTTTGTGAATATTCTGTTTAATTAACCCTGGTTGTAATCCTAATATACCAAAAACCCCCTACAATGTATTCAAAATACAAAAAATCCCCTATAAATGATAATTTTACCCACAGTATATATTTTATTTAATGTAATATCTTATACTTCAATAGGAGAGTGTATGATTTAAAAAGAAAAAAGAAAAATGGTGTGGACTGCGAATAGGGTTGCAATTGGGGCTGGATATATCATTTTCCATTCACGATATGTCCCATCTGAACCTGTCTAAGCCTCCTAATGTTGTCATTTTAAACAACAAATTATGGTCATATCAAAATTTTATAAAGTTATCATGTGATCACAAAGCATGAGATTACATTTTTTATTTGTAGAACAAGAAGATGATGAGCCTAATATTATATATCATGGGCTGCTTGGGGGGGCTTGGGCCCTAGCCCGCCCCTGATTCCATGATCATCTCGATCTATATCTAGTGAAAAGTAATAACGAAAAAAAATATAATGACGTGGCACAATCACCACCATTCATTCAATATATTTTTAAAATCCAAAGATAAGATTAGGAGAATAAATATTGGTTTTGGATAATAATATACTTTGACAAATTTATTAGAGGCAAATATGTAAAATTGTGTTACATGCAAATTGAAAACACTTTCCACATTAGAGTATAGATAGAAGATAGATAGATAGGTAGATAGATAAATTTGATTATGATCCTTTGTTTTAGTTACAAGACTTAATTACAAACAACTCCAAAAGCTTCGGTGCATCAAAAAAAAAAAAAACTCCACAAGCTTCTTAAGACCATTTAACTTGATCATGCCAACTAGGTATTTTTAATGATTCTTTAATTGTCACCTTGTGTGAGAAAGCATTAGTAATTGTAGCATTGTTCGAGTCCGATGCTCAAGGATGCAACCTGTGGAAGATTATTGAATCCCTGGGTACAATTTGAATAGTGGAATAGGGGGGAATTAATTAGGAGGGAATAGGAGGAGAACAAGTCTAAAAATCTCTTTGGGTGGAAGGAATAATAGTTTATGGCAATGTTAGTACAGGTGGGGATAAATTGGTATTTGTATTCTATGTCCCTTATGAAATTTTGGTATTCTATCAAAACTATTCTATTAGTATAAGGAGGTTCACATAACAAATCAATAGTCACCACATCTTACAAATCAAGGGGCCCCTAGGTCAAATATGATGATCAAGAATATATTGAAAAAATATATGGGACATTTTTTGGTCTTGCGTAAGGGATTAGGGATATAACATAGGGATTGGGGATATAACATAGCAGAGGGAAAGGAGGTGTAATTAATAAAGTGAAGACTCGTGATAGTGAAATGAGGGAGGAACCTATTGTAGATACCCTAATTTTGATCGTCCAAAAAGATGAAAATACTTTCAAGTAACATTTAGAAATGACCCACATTTGGACATTTAATGAAAACTTCTTTAGAAACCAGAACCGGAAACCCTAGTCCAACACTTAGGAAAACCCTAAAGCCTGGACAAGGGAGCCTACTTGGGAGTAGCCGCCTCTTCCCGGGCGGCTAGTTTCAACTAGCTGCCCCCTAGCCGACCCCAAACCGCTTCCCTGGATAGTACATAAAGTAGCATTTAATGCTAATGATTGCGACGGCTTGTTCCCTTTAGTCGCCCCATCTTGACCGGTTCAACCGTAGTAACCGACCCAAGCCACCGTTTGTTAGAGATGAGACGTTTGACAGATCATCATTGGGGCAGCTACTTGAGAGTCTCACTGAAACTAGCCGCCCCTCACCTAGATAATGTCAGAAGAACAGAGAATTAATGAGGGGTCAAATCAACCATCCTATTACATAATTTGATCCATTGTCCAGTCGACATTCCCCTGTCCCTTTTTTTACTATAAATAGGGGGACTCCAAGCACATCTCCAACATCATCCATTCATAACCAATACACCTTCTTCACATTTCACCACCACTCAAGCCCACACCTACTACTTGAAAACTTAGAGAGAGAGAAAGAGAGTTCTATTTTGTGAGTAGAAAACTGAGTCCCTACACAAAATTACTCTCCAAATCCACTCTCCAAAACCCAGGTTAAATCTAGCTTAACCTCAGCTAAACCCTAAACCCATTTCCTGCCCAGGTTCTACCCAAATCAAACCAAACACAGGCAACTAAAACCCCCATTAGTTGACCCTCACCTATATCCTGACTTAAAAAACCTCCTTTAGCAAGTTCCCAAAGCCGAATAGGATTCCCATTTTTCATCTCTATGTGCGGCATGCCCGTATCTCTGAGCGGAGACCTCACAAACTCCCACACGAAGGCGATCAAATCCGATCTGACTTTTTCTACTTTTTGAGAAAGCAGATGGTGATCACAAACACCCCTGAATCCTCCTGAGAAGCTGTTGGGCACCTCAACAAGGAACAGAACTCCCACCACCCTTCTGAGAGACGATCCGATCGAGCCTGCCAAGGTACGCACCGGACCTGAATCCCCGAAGAACCCCCCCACACGCACCATGAAAACCGGAGAAAAAGGAGGCCCCTTTCCCAGAGACCCTCTCCGAAATCTGATAGTGACACCTATGAAATTGTGCCCGATTAGATGTCTCTTCTAATTGGGAGGTATTGGGAGTCATGCATTCCTCTTTGAGTTTTCTTCTTTTTTTCAGCTTTTGTTTTACAATGTTCCTCACTTATCTCAGAATTGTACTTCGAGTTCAATTAATGAAATCGTGGTAACAATATATACCTTTCCTAATAAAATAACAAACTTATCTATGGTCAACCAAGCAGTGAATTTTTTATTATTACATTTTCTTGTGAAATAACAACCAAATAACAACAACAATAACAATAACAATAATAATTATAAGGGAAAAATGCATATAACTCCCTGTAAACTTGCTTATATCCATATTAGTCTATGTATTTTTACTAAATCCAAATAACTCCCTACAAACTTAATGTAAATCCATAAAAGACCCTGGGTTAAAATTCAGTTAACAAATTGGAATATTCCGAGTATATTCCATCTAGTTAACCCTAGATTAATAGTAGATGTACAAATAAGTCCCTGAAAATAATTTAAAATTCACATAGATCTCTAGAAATTACATTTTTGCCCCTCCTGACCGCTACAGATATGTCCGTTGCTCCCCCACACCCCCATCGCTCATATATTCCCTCTCCTCTCCTCTCTCCCCTCTCCCTAACCATTTCTTCTTCCTCTGATTTTAATCATCCCCTCTCTCCCATTCAATCTCTCCCTCTCTACATCTTCATCTTCATTCTTTAGTACACCAACAAGTATATGATATCTGAAATGGTAAGTTTTTTTTCTTTCTTTGATGGTGTTTGACAGAATGCCTAAATGAAACTTATTTATGTTTTTTAGTCATCTAGCTCGCATAGCGCCCCTGTTAGACCTCGTCACACGTATGTCCTTCCACGGGAATGCCAATGTAAGAAGGGTGAATGCATAGTTCTCAGATCTCGCCAAGAACATAGCAAAGGAAGGAGGTTTTATTGTTGTCCATTCAATAGGGTGGGTTCTTATTTGTTCGTTTTAGTTGGATTAATTTCCATTTGAAACTGTTAAATCTTTAACTGCTTTATTTTGTATTGCAGTCACCTCAAGATTGTAGATTTTTTTAATGGATTGACACTCTGGAATAAGGCAAGTTGAGGTTGTACTTGTTCTAGATTTCAATCCTCAATTTTGATGTAAACAATTCAGGGGTTTTGTGAAGGATTGGTACAATTTTCTTTCCAATCCAACTAGATGTGGCCATTTCATTCCCGATTTTGTTTACACTTGTGCATGTGTGATTTTCGTTCAAATTCTTCACCTCAAAAGTGACTCCATCTTGTAAAACAGAACTATGGATGCACCATGTATATTTTCTAACTTTACATTTAGCTGTCACCCGAAGTAGACCATTCTAAATATACTTCACAGCGAATTCATTGATTACGCAGTGTTGTTTCAGTGTCTCTAAAATGAAACACAATGGGAAATCTAGAACCCACTATCATCTTGGGATTTTCATTGTCAATTTCAATGAATTCACCTTCACAAGCATCTGACAACACCTCACGATCACTGTAAGAGCCACTATGTTGTTCTCCCACTTCGTCTAATGTATCCTACTTTTGTTGATCCTCATTTTCTTCAAGAATATGTTCATCAAAAACCCCATCACAATCCCCATCCTCTGATTCAGAATGTTCCTCTAACTCAGAATCATCTTCCTTGTTGTTATCCAAATGTCATTCTTCTTCTTCACCATACAACTCATCAAGAACCGCAAGCTCTTCAATCCCACCATCTACATCTACATTCAAATTCTCATTTTCATCTATTTGGCGGGGGTTACTTGTCCTGGACCAAGGACTGATATCTTCCCATAGATCAATCAAAGTGATCTTATATGCATCTAACAATTGTGTGAATTGTCTGCCATGAACGTATTTCTGACCGTTAGCGGAATTTACTTGCTTCCAATATCCATAATACACACAAGTCACCTTGTATATGGTGTCATCCATGATTCTATATCCAAGAAGAATAAAAAATGAAAGCAATAACATTCAATGAAAAATAAAAAATCCCTAAATCAAACACATGGAAAACCTAACGAATCAAATTAATGAAAATCCTACATATCACAATCTGAAAACCCTAAGAATCACACATTAAAAACCTTAAAAATCACAATCTATTAGAAAACCCAAGAAATCAAGGACATTTGAAACCCATAATGAAAATGAAAAAAACCTAAATGACAACTTAAATGACAAACTCAAAACCTAACAACCCTAAATTCAATTTGAAGCTAACCTGCGACTAATGGTTGCAGTTTTGATTCGAATTACCGAATGATCTTCAGTAGGTTGGGCTTGGAGGAAATGAAGCTAGGTTTCACTGTCTACATATAGGTGAAGAACGATGAAGAGAGAAAATGAAGATAGGCTTGGAGTCACCTCTTCTACTTAGGGCATAATAGTAATTGATCAAGTTTGGTTAAATTTAACCAACCATTAGGTTATCTAAACTGACAGAAGGACCAAAATGGATTTACATTAAGTTTGTAGGGAGTTATTTGGATTTAGTAAAAACACAAGGACTAATATGGATATAAGCAAGTTTACAAGGAGTTATATGCATTTTTCCCTAATATAGTAGTAGTAATAGTAGTAATAATAATAACATTATTATTATTACTATTATTATTATTATTATTATTATTATTATTATTATTATTATTATTATTTTGGAAAAATTAATTCAAGTATAGATTCTCAACCCCTAATATGTTTTAGTCCCAAAGACTTTTTATTTTTGGGAAATATCCAAATAACCCCCTCTAAACTGCTTGAAATCCATATAACTCCTGACTTTTCCTAAATTCCATATAATCTCTTAAAAAAACCTATGTAAATCCAAATAATCCGTGAAATAAACTTTTGTTGATGGATGAATAATATTCTGTGAATATTTCATTTGATTAACCCTCATTGAAAACACAACACTAAAACCCTTCGCAATATATATTGTGTTATCATAGTGTATGAGGCTACAAGCGAACTATAAAATGGAGTTGATTACGTGAGTGAGATTTAAAAAAATAGACATCCTTTGTAAATTAAACTTTTGAACAATAGTCAATTAATACAGTCATGTCCCTGAAATAATGATCATTCTCACAAAAAAAATTTCATACAATGGTTAAATTAGTCAAAAGAAGAATGAATGGATAATAATAAATTAATTCCAAGTATTTTTTCAGTCCCAAAACTTTTGTAGCAGTATGAAAATACCTTTTATTAGCAATTACATTTTTTAGGTACTTCCATGTCTTTTTAGTTAATTAATCCATTTAATTTCCTTCTGTATATTATTATGCATTATCTATACAGTGTGTTATTAATCCATTTATCTTGTCTTGTAGATTGACATGCATTTATGTATCCTATTAAATTTCATACATATATAGTTATTTAACCGGCACACATGGGCATTGGACAATTAAATATTTTTCTCTTTACTTTGAAATCATTTGTTTGACCGTCTCCCCCCCATGTTTTAATTCCTGGGTCTGCCCCTGCATGGAATATAGATAATAAAGAGGTGATTTCGGATTAAATATGAGTTTCAACATTTGAGATCACTTTTCATCTTCAAATAATCATTTTTCGGAAAAAATCTATTTCACAGTCATAAGTATATATCAATAAATGTGATATTGATCACCCCAATTTGAGTTATACTTGAAAAGTTATGAATTTTTAAAGAATTCCATGAATAATTTAATTCTTTTTTTTTGTATCTATAAATAAATTAAATAATATCATCCATATCCACCAAATAATAATGTTTTTTATATATATATACATTTAAAAAATCACATTTTAGCAAAATATCTGTGATGAATTGTTATTTCTAATAATATCATTCAAAATAGGGGTGCAACTCGAATAGGTCGGGTTAGAGCTCAACACAAACTCAACCTGAGAATGGAGAAACCTAACCCCAAGACCCTCAGGTTTGAGAAGCTCAACCCGAACCCAACCCGTCATGTTTTGTTCGGGTTCGGATAGGGTTAGAGTTTGATTCGGGTTAGGTTGAGCTTGGTTGTGTTTGGGTTCGACTAAAAATATATATTACTTTAAAAATTAAAACTTTGCAAGATTCAATTGTACGAATAACAAAAATAAAAAAAGATGAACATGAGGAACATTTTTATTTAAAGAATAAATATATGGAATCTATATGAGTAAAAAATTCTACATAAAAATTAATTGTACAATTCAAATTTTATCATACACGTTAAAAAATTATAATTTTACTTGAAACATTTTACTTAGATCTGAAAACTTTGGGTTCGGGTTGGTTAGGGTTACCCTAACCCTCAACCCAAACCCAACCCAAATTAGGTTTGAGTTCGGGGCACACATTAAAAATTATAATCTTACCTAAAATATTTTACTTAGATCAGAAAACATTGGGTTCGGGTTTGTTCGGGTTACCCAATCCCTCAACCCAAATCCAACCCAAATTATGTTCATATTCGGGGCATACACATTAAAAAATTATAATTTTACTTATAACATTTTACTTAGATTTGAAAATTTTGGGTTCGAGTTACTCAGTTTTGGGTTCGGGTTCTGGGTTGGGTTGAACTCGAATGCTAAAACCCCAACCCAAACCCTCCCAAATTTTGGGTTGAGTCGGGTTCAATCCGTCCACACCCCTAATTCTAAAGGATTTAAATTGTACATAAACGTCATTTTCTTTATCCAGTCAAGCGATATTGCTGGTTCTAGAGTTTCAAATGGAGTATTTTTACAATTTAGGGTTTATGGAGGGGGTATATACGCAAAAAACTCATTTTTTTGTTGTAATATATTTTTTTATATTTCATTTTAAATTTTACAAATGATTTATTTAATCATTATTAAAATTTTCATTATATCATTTATGTATATTTAACATGTCAACATGATATATTATATCAAATATAAATAGATTAAAAAATTGAGAATTTTGATTGTGGGTAGTTTTTCAAAATATTTTTTTATTTACACGCTGTGCTTACGGAAAGGCTAGTTTATGTGCTATTTAACTTTATTGCTAATGCGGTGAATCATTCCATTTTAAAAAGGTGACATAATCGATTACGAAAAGATATTTTTATGCTTTAATGACAACAAAAGCAGCACTCGGGGAAAAAAACTGCTTTCATAATCAATTATTTGAGTTTGTTTTGCATATATATTTTAAAATAATATTATTTCACCAAATCACTCTAATAAAATATTATTTTTAATAATACCCCTCAAAATAATTTAAATTATACATAAATACAATTTTGAGGGTACTACAATAAAAGTTAAAATATTTATATAGTTCATAAATATCCCTCAAAAGGGTATCGACACACAATTGAATCATTTTTTAGGGATATATTGATGTAAAAAAGTTTCAAAATGGTATTTTGATAATCCAGGATTTTGAGGAGTATATATGCAAAATCCTATAACTTCGTCTGGCCTTTCTTTAGGCATCGTTGGTTGCACATATGGGTTAACTTTTATTTTTTAGAAAGCTGAAAAACCAAAATCGTGCAACCAAACGGGACAGCTTTATTCAGAATCGGAAGCTGGATTCCTTTTAATTTTTCTCTCGAAATCTGCATTTTGAAAAGCTCAAAAACAATGTTTTTTTGTCGGAATCAATTTTTTGAATTGAAAAATAATTTTCTCTGCTAAACATCAACTGCTTTCAAATATTAATTCCTTAATTAAAAAAAATATCCCAATAAAAGTCAAAGTTTAAAATTATCTTAAAAAATAGTTTTATTTTAAAAGCTACTTTTCAATATGTGTTTCCAAAAAGACAAATCGATTCCAAACAATAGCAAGCAACCGGTGTCATTGGAGCACTAATTAAAAAGGTTTTGTTTCTTCTTTTCTTTTTGGAACATAGTGACTTTTGCGTTCTTGATGAGTTATCTACACTATACTATAATGCACGTTAAGCAGCCAGGTCGTCGCCCAGCAGTACAGGTTAGCGCAAATGATTATGGCGAAACAATGGGACGTTTTGCAGATAGACCCGCAGTTTTTCAAATTTTATACAACAACCCCTGTATGTGTTATTACCAGGTCCTAAAAAAAACGGCTTATTTTGTCTTTTTCCTGTACTTTTTGCAGATCCACCCCCAGGTTCTATAAGTTTCACAACAAGACCTATCTGTATTATAAGCGGGTCCCTGATCCAAATTTAAGATTTATAAAGGTCCCTAATCTCAAAACATGATTTTTTGGATTTCAAATTTCATGAAACTTCATCAAAGATTTTTCAAATTATTAAGATACCCATAAAATTAAAAATATAAATATTTTAGTATTTCATCATTTGAACAAACAAAGTTATTTATTTTGAATATATGTGTATCAATTTTTCTTTAGATCTAAAAATAAATATTGTTTTGTGTGTATAACTTCCATTGAATATTCAGTTAATGTTAGGTATAGTCCCAAATACAATCTCAAATAGTAAAATTTAGAAGCATTACATGCCATTCATTTAATGATATATTCAAGTTGAAATCAAGAATTATAACCATAGCGTGCAAATCAAGTTTTAAAAATAGTAAATATCATCTAATTATGTATATCCATATATGCTCTGATAAAAAGTATATATCTCTCCATTTCGCATTAAAAAAAACCATTTTCAATAAGTGTAAATAAATATTTAACATGGTATACACAATATCTAACAAGATATATGTTTCACTATACTTCTAACGTGGTATATAGGACTGTGTTTTGGATTTAAAAAAAAACTAAGTATAACAGAACTCTTCTTTTTGTTGCCTTTGCCATATAAAATGATTATAATGGTCCTCATCTCTCATAACAGAAAACCATCAAAATTTCCATCTCAAAAAGTCCAGGGTCTCTCTGATTCTATGATATATTCAATGTCATATTTATCTTATTTGTTTAGAAGTAGACTTCCTTAACTCTAAAAATATGTATGAAATGTCTCTCTCGGATATACTCATCAATTTTAGGTAGTAAATCGTATATTCATAACCAAACTTAGACACTCTAATTGTTTAAAGAATTTCAAGTAATTAGTTCAACATAATGTGAAATATAATATTTTACTCATATTACACATATCTCCTTATTGTCTTATTATTCTTTGAATGAAGAACCTTGCTCGTCTAATAATTTGTATTAGCATATGCAAATGTTCAAACTCTTCAAAAAATGACGTCTAAAAATATTTTGGAAAACTCCATTTTATAAAATCTTCTTAAATTTCAGAGTTCAAACTGTAAATGTTTTTGTAGGTAACAAATTACATGTGTTCATTCATAACTAAATTCTACTCATTCAATCTATTTTCTAATAGACAATGTTGTATGAAATGTTTTCAAGAACTCATTTTTGTAAAGTCGCCTTGCATTCTAGAGTTCAAAATTAATCAATTTCCTCTTTCAATTCAAAGTTTTGTACTTTCACTCTTTTTTATTTTTTATTTTTGTTGTTTTTACATATGTGATTTTGCTATCCATACCATTTTGTTGATATAACTGATTTTACTATCCATATCATTTTGAATTTCAGAGTGAAGAGTCATCGGCTTTATTAATGGATCAACAATGGATATAAATTTCAACAGGAACACCTTCAAACTATGTTTTGAAAGACTTTCAAATTATCTTTTATTAAGATGAAAGTTTTAATTATATTGGACATGACATGAGTTATGTTCACATCCAAGTTCAAAAAGTAAAAGCTCATTTCATTAGCATAGTTTTCACAACTCCTTTAATTAGCATAATTTTCGCAACTCCTTTCATTAGCATAATTTTTACAAATATCAGTACTACGCGCAATGCGCGTACACCAAACTAGTAAAGCAAAACAATGAGTGCGGTTACACTTTGTTTTTTTCACAATCCAAAACACAGTCCTATGTATCACATTAGAAATCTAGTAAAGCATATAACTAATTGGATATTGTATATACCATATTAAATATTTTCTTACACTTACTAAAAATGGGTTCATTCAATTCGAAATAGAGCGATATGCATTTTTTATCAAAGCATATATTTTATTAGATGATATTTATAATTTAAAAAAAAATAAAAAGATATAAAGTCTGAATTTTGGTTGGTGAATGTGACTAAGTCTAACATTTTTCAAAAAAAATTTTATCAAAATATTAAGTTTTAGCAAATCAACTTCCAGCCAAAATTGCTTTTGCAAATAGCATATAAGTTAACAAAGTGCATTTAGACTAAATGTAACTAGTCCTCAGCCACGCGTGAAAAATAAATTAATAAATAATAAGATAACAAATAACGGCTTGTTGTAAAATGTTGTAAATATAAATGACCATTATGAATAACCCGTTGACTTTGTAACCACTTATATTTATCATAAAGTATTGATAAAACTAAATCCCCCAAATCTTATGAATGGGTTTAAAGTGACGAGAGAGGACTTAGGTCTTATGGTTCAAAATGGGTTTATCTTTTGTTGTCTATAAATATAGATATGCATTGTATTTATGAATGGGTTTAACGTGACGAGAGAGGAAGAGGACTTAGGTCTTATGGTTCAAAATGGGTTTTGTATTTACACTTTTACCAAAGGTGGTTATAAAATTTATTGATATGCAACAACATTTGCCGATCAAGGCTTTCTTAGTAAAACTAAATTCTTTTAAAATTAAAAAAAATGAATAAAATAAATTTAAATTTATACTTTTACTGATGATAAATTTCCTCGGTAAAAGTTTAATTCCCGACGAACATTTTCATCCGTAAACAATACAAAATTAATTTTTTTAAAATAAATAATAATTCCTCGGCAAAGTTGTACAAATGGCGACAAAATATGTCATTGGTAAAAAAAAGTACAAAAATTAACTAAAAAATGTAAAAAGTAAGTATTTATATTTATGCAAAATTTCACTTTTACCAAGAAAATATTTTTCCAGCAAAAGGGGTATTAAATAACATATATTTTTTTTAGTTTTACCGAGGAAACCATTCCTTGGTAATGGTCTATTTTATGGAGCCTCCCATCGGCACCTTCTACCCCCCCCCCCCCCCCCCCGTTGCCTACTATGTGTGGGACTTTGTCGGTAAAAATACACAATTACCAAGGAAATTGTTTTCCTTGATAAAACTTTCTTGGCTAAAAAGCTCTTTCCTTGTAATGTCATTATATGATTATGAAAAGATAGAAAATACAAAAAGAGTCATGACTTCTGTCTTCCATCTTTATGGTTGGTATGTTGAATCTTATTCTTTTACTATTTATAACACGTTATCAGCACAAAGCTCTATTTAATGAAAACCCCCATGATTTATTTTTTTATAAAATAAATTTGATCATGTATCACATATGTTAATGATTGTTTATGTTTAGATCTTAAATATTTAAATGCTAGATATTATTTCATATTTTATTTCAAAATTCTTAATATTTTTGGAGTTTCACGAAAATAAATTATGCTCGGTTAGATTTGTTATAATGGAATTTTGGCTTATAATTTATAGCACGAAAATAAAAAAAAACTACCGTGGTTTTGTTTCAATTTTAATTTTAGGTGAAATTAATTAGGGGTCCCTGGGGATACCCATCTATTAATCATTAGTCCCTTGACTATTTTAAGTTTTTTTAAGTCCCTCAGTTAGTGGTGGCATTTTGTTTAGGTCTTTACATCCAACTTCCATTCAATCTATTTTTTTCTTCCTCTTTTACTCCCAACTCAACATTTAATGAGTTTTGCCCACTCTTTTTCCCCCAAACACTCTTTTTCTCCTCAAAAAATCTGAGAAGGTGAGACCACCTCCACCAGTGCCCCACGACCACCCTCGATGCCCACCATGCTCCCCATCATGCCTCTGACGCATAATAGTGTACACAGTAGAGTCCATATAACATGTTTAACAGTGTACACATAGTGCACAACAGTGTACACAGTAGAGTCCATATAACCTGTTTAACCTTTATAACTTTCAAACATCATCTCATGTTCAAATATTAACATCTGTTGTTCAAATATTAAAATATGTTGTTAACATTAACATCTGCCGTTCTAACATTAAAATATGTTGTTAACATTAACATCATGTAAACACCACCACCATCGATATAAAACACCACACCACATTAACACATGTACACATTACATTTGCTATTTATATATTTCACTCTCTTCTTGTATTTTCTTTATGTGATGCTCACTCTCTCTAGCTCTTCAAATGACTTTGGTTGCGTACTCCCCTCTAGAAATGTCTTTTTGCTCAAAATACATGTTGGTTATATGACGTCTTCAGCTGTCAATGTAATCGGCTTTCCACCAATCTCAAAATAATCTACATCAGGGTTGTAGTAGTTGTTGAGCATGACGTCATCCAACTCTGTTGGAACTGCATCTTAGGAATGTTTGCTAAGATGTTGAATGAAGTCTACTTGAATAACCTCTTGTGATAATTTCTAATTGTCATCCCATCCATCGCGCTTTTGTAGTAGATTGGGAAGCATCTATGCTGCACTAACATAGATTTGGGGAGGAAGGGCCTCACAGTCCTTGTTATAAGAGTGTATAAAAATTAATTAACATTGTACAAGAAATTTTAACAGTGTACACAGAAAGGTTAAGGGTGTACTTAGTCAATATTAGATAAAAAAAATTAAGTAAGCGGATCATAACTCTAAATGTAAAATGGTATCCAACTACAAGTCCAAGAAGCACAGTAACCCATTGAAACAAGATCTCTTCCCCCAATACTGATGAATGCATCCTAATAAATTCCAGATATTATTGTCGGGGAACAAATATACATCCTATTAAAGGTGTTAGATTACATTTTAGTTTGTTATTATATTAGTTTGCTATTTATGAGTGAGTTTTAGAGTTCTTTTGTCATGTGGATATCCCTATAACTACAAGAGTACAAACAAAATTAGCAAGTTAGAGTCCTGAATACTAAGATGACCAATGTTAAGCTAATTTCTATATCATATTATCAGCATAACAGTGTACAGGGATAGTATAATAGTGTACATAAGAAATATAACAGTGTACAAGAAGAGTGTAACAGTGTACATAGAGTTTGACTGCTCTCTATCTTTCAAAATATACATAGAATTATATCTACTTGGAAAAAAAATTACATATAATTATATATGTAGACCCACCACCAAGACAGAACAACAATAAGATATGTTTGTGCATATTCCACATAAATTTTCAGAGAATATATGCATATTCCACAAGATAACAACAAGATGCAATAATCTTTTTTACTTTTTTGCATATTCCACATAAATCAAGATATTCCATTTTCATACAAAATTTGGAGATGCACATGATCTCCCCACCCCCATTTACAAAGAAACCTAAATGATAAGAGAGTATATGGGCATTGACACCTTAAGCATGAAGTGTTCCTTCTTAATTTAAAATTTTTAAATAAATTTATACACTACATCTCATCAACCCCTTAGATTTATATTCACAAACCTCAAAAGCCTTAAATTTGAAGTTCTACTACATCATTCTATCTACACGCATGGCTTTTTAAGTCATTTCAAATATATATAAAAACACATGAGCCACAATAAATCAATATACTAGTTGCATGGAGTAATTCAAGAAACATAATCTAACATAATCTAACAGCCTTTAACACAGATTTAGTTGACTTGATGCCTTTAACATAATCTAACAACTGCATGGAGTAATTCAAGAAACCATGCAACGTAGAAAACATTGAATGCATGGAACATCCATTGATAAAAATTACAAGTTATGATGGTTTTAAAAAATTTAAGATGAAAAGTGCAGTCTAGTGACACATTATTGAGATGATGATTCAAACCAGTGACTAGGAATAATTGACACTATCTAGCATCCATAATCCTGCAAGACTAGTATGTCAGTGCAATACTATTTAATGGTGTACACACAATATTTAATGGCGTACACATATTATTAGTCAATATTACACCTTTCATAATCACAACAATAAAAGATGGAACCAGAAATATATTACACCTTTCATAACCACAACAATAATTAATGGTATACACAGAAGACTAAAGACTTATCTAAGGAACACTCAAGGAAACTACTCTTTTGAGGATGCAGACATCCAACCAATCATGTATTTAAAGGGTAAAACACAACATAAAGGGGTTAGAAAATTGCAAACTCACGTAGGGTTAGGGATACACAATCAAAAGAGGTTATGGGTGTATAGATAAAGCACAACACTGTAGAATCAAAAGAGGTTAAGGGTGTACAGATGAAGCATAAGAGGTTAATCAAAAGATCAATACAGAGCATTGCTTCTTGATACAACCCAAAACCACAGTAGTTTCAAATTTTTGATAAGAGAATATACATAATACAAGAATAAAAATGGGGATTCATGCATATCGTCAATTGCATCAAGTCAGAGTTTAAAACCATGGTAGTCCAAAGACAATTTGGATCAATTCAAAATCCAAATTTAGGATTTACAAAATGAACAAATTTCACCTTTTTTCCCTCAAGTAAACCCGTGATTGTGTTAGAATCAATAAAATTCACACTTACGGAATACACTAATGTCATAGTTTGAAAGTAAGATAGCCAAAAACATAATGTGAATGGTTCCATAATTTAAGACAAAATTTCAATGACCAATCACTTTCCGCTTTTTCGATCATCATAAAACATTACATTTTGAGTCAGAGTTAGGAACTGAAACCACCCTTTGAAGCCATTTGATCATAGCAATTTTTTAAATTAAATAGATATCAAAATATTCAAACCAAAAGACAACACTTTCATCCTTCAAACAAGCTCTTCCAAGCAAGCCAAAAGAACCCCTTTGACACAAGAAACTCTTTTGCCTACTAACTTTCCAAACAAACCCATACAAGAATGATAAATATATAAATAAATAAATAGATCAAATGCTTCTTCTTCTTCTTCTACCTCTCATCATTTGGTAGTAGAAAAATCCAATCCTTTCTATTGGGTTCAACATTCAAATTTTCAAGAATCGAAAATCAGAATTTTTTTGAGGAGTGCAAAACCCAACAAGAAACACAAAAAAAAAAACCAAAAAAAATCAAACAATTCAAAACCCTACAAAAAAAATCATAGTTTCTCTGTACCTTTGTGTAGATGTGGTGACGGCACGGTGAATATGGCGGACGGCTTGGTGGAGATCGTCGAGGTGGCTGGTGGATCTCGTTGATGTCGGCGTGTAAAACTGGGGGTTTCTGCGAACTTGGTCCTGGTCCGTCTCGCGACTGATCAGGTCACCGCCCGGAGAGTCGTTCCTGAGCCGCCCGACTGCTTCTCAGAAATGACGGGGTTTGTTGTTTGTGATCGCCACCTGCTTTCTCAAAAAGCAGGAAAAGTTGGTGTTGGATTTGATCGCCTCGCGGGGGAGTTTGTGGGGTCTCCTCTCTGGGACACGGATATACCGCACACAGAGGTGAAAAACAGGTAATCCTATTCTGCTTCAGGGGCTTGACTAGAGGAGATATGGGACTAAAAAAGGGTTAGGAGGGGGTCGGCTAGTGGGAATTAGCCGCCTGGTAGGGGACGGTTGGTTGGGACTAGCCGCCTAGTACTTGGTTCTGGGTTTTCTGGATTTGGACAGAACCTAGGTAGGGAAGTGTTTTGGCTTTGGCTAGGGTGGTGGTAATGAGGATTGAAAGTGGTGTTGGTGGTTTCCTCTTCTAGATTTGGACAGCACCTAGGTAAGAATTTGGATTTGTTTGGCTAGGGTTAAGAGTGGTTTAGGACAATGGTTTAGAGGGGCGGGTTTATGGAGAGTGGAATTTGGTGGGGAATGACTTTCCTTCTCTCTCAACTAGGGCTCTCTCCCTCTCTCTCTCTCTCTCTCTCTCTCTCTTTCTCTTTCACTAACACAGACTTTGGAAATGAAAATGGTCACCCTTTGATTCTCACCCTACCCCTCCTTTATAGTGGAAAAGGGTGCATGGGATTATTCTTTGGGCAATGCATGGGTTGGGTAAGAGGGTGAGGCCAAGTAACCATCATTGCAAAAAGACGCACTCTAGCGTCCCTTGGGTAATAGCATGGGTTGGACAAAAGGGTGAGGCTAAATAACTTCACACCTAAGTAAAGTTGCTTTATGCTTTATGGGTGAGTCCAGATGCGAGTCGGCTACCCTAATTCAGCCGCCCGGGCAGGGACGGCTAGTTGTAGTTAGCCACCCAATGAGGGGCGGCTAGTTAGGAGATGCCGCCGGTATGATGACCTGCCAAACGTCCAATCTCTGACAAGCGGTGGCTTGAGGCGGTTAGTAAGGTTGAACCGTCAGGGAAGGGGCGGCTAATTGGAACAAACCGCCTCAATCATCAGCATTAAATGCTGCTTTATGTCCCATCTAAGGGAAGCGGTTGAGGGCGGTTAAGGGCGGCTAGTTGAAACTAGCCGTCCAAGGAGGGGCGGCTACTTTCAACTAGCCGCCCGGCTTCTGGTCACTTAATTTTTCTAAGTGTTGTGGCCAGGATTTCTCCTATTGTTCCTCTAATTCTCTAAAGTAGTTTTCTACTTGATCCAAATGTGGTCATCTAAAAATGTTACTTGAAGTATTTTCGTCTTTTTGGACAGTCAAAATTGAGGTATCTACAATTGCCCCTCATCGGATGGAGTCTTTGTGCGAAGCAGGAAAGACTTCGACCGATGATAAGGAAAGAGACCCCGATTTTGACCGGCCCGACCTTCAAGAAGTCTTGATCTCATGACCAATACAATTCAGGGAGTTGATTTGGACTGTCAGAGGCTGGGTCTTGACAAGAATTTTCAACCGAAAGAATGATCCAGGTGGAAGGTGAAAAAAGTAAATGGTGAGAGATCCAACCCGCGGTCGGGGTTCTTAGCTATCGTGCACGGAGCAGCCCAGCGTCAGTTTCCCCGTGCCTACCGTTCCCGTGCTTGGGAAAACTCAGCAAGGAGGGGATATCGCGCGACAGAAAGCAAGTAAAGGTACTGAATTGGTGAATTGGATCATCCAAAGGATAAAAATTCTGAAAAAGAATCAGAACTGAGGAAATTCGAGCTGAATGGTACTGGTAACGCGATAGGACTCCAAGTGAGTCGTGTTTTAATTGAAATTAACCAAGACATGGCTGTGGTTGTAGAAAACTTTGGAATTCGAGTTTGACTGGGATACTGGCAGGGAGTGCATGCATTTTTGATAGAACAGGATGCCCTGCATGCATATGCATCATGATGGGATTTAAACAAGCATGTTTTATATTTCTAAGTGTAAATGTGAGCATGGATTTTTTTTAGAAATGATTTATTTTTGCATGCGTGTTCTGTCACGGTGGGATTTGAAATAGCATGAGTTTGAAAGTTTGCATGTGTTGTCATGGTGGGATTGCATGCATGTGATGTGATTTGTTTGGAGCGTAGCATATAAGTTAAAAGAAGGGCAACTTTACATGCATTTCATCATGGTGGTATCGAGTGTAGCAAATGCATGTTGTGACATGTATGAAGGTAAAATGTGTTGTGTGATGTTAAGAAAAGAGAGGTTGAAGCAGTTTTCTTGATAAGCATGAATGAGCAATTTGTAAATAAGCATGGGTGACAATTTTTTATGGTCAAGTATTAAGATGGATGCCAAACTCATGCATTGATGTGAGAAAGGGGGATAATTTTAATCATTCTAATCAAGACACGCTGATAACCTGAGGCAGAACACCTTGTGATTCACTCATGTCCAACCCAGGGCATTTGGAAGTGGTTTAGCTTGAGGGGTAAGTTTCCAAGTGGAGTAGTTTTCAAATATTTGATCATGTTACTCTAAACATGCTGAAAAGTCCATGAATGTGCCAAGAATCAAACATAATAAGTATCCCTCAGATATGCAAGACTTTAAATAGACTCATGTGAGAGTGTGTGCTGTTGTAAAATGTAAGGAAAGGTTCACCCTTGGTTGAAATTTCGCCTAGCCAACAGACTTGGTTTAATTTAATCATGGTGGGAAAAGAGTGGGTGAATGGGGTTGAGAGTAATATCTTCTTTGAATCACTTTAAAATTGCCCCAGTCCTAGCATAAATCTTACTTCCTAGGTCCCTCTGGCTTTCTTCTTTTTACCACTCCTTTTTTTTTTCTTCTTTTGAACGGAATGTATTGCCCACCGGGCATATACTAAATTTTGGCTTCTAGATTAAAGTAGAGAGTGTTACCCACTTTGGGTTGTAACTATTGACCTCTCATAGCCTTTTGAGGGGGCGCGTTTTTGTTTTTTACCCCTGTTCTTTTCTGCTTCCCCTTTTCTTTTCTTTTTTATTTTTTTGAAAGTGTTTGTATAGTGCCAGAGCCAGTTTTGGAACGTATGCTAGGTCTGGGGTATATTTCTTGTAAATCTTAGTTGACACGAAGCAAGAGAAAAACAAGGGAAAGATAATCCAAAAAAAAATTAAAAAAATTAAAATTAACAATTGCCCCAGTCCATGGGCAAGCAATTTTCCCTTTTATCAGGTGAACCAAGCCTTAAATCATACTCATGTAGTGGAGGTGGCATGATTGGCGGATATGAGTCTAAGTAAATGCAGGTTATGTTCAGGATTTTTAAATATTGTCATCAAGCACTAAACTCTGGAATTCACAGTAAGGAACAGTAAAATTTCTCAAATATTAAAAATTATGCATAGAATTTCTTCAGGTAAAGTGCATTCCACCGACCTAAAATCTCACCCCCTTCGGCGTTTACGAAGTGGTAAGCATTCTTAGAATAGACATGAGTGATCACATAAGGTCCCTCCCATATTGGTTGCAATTTTCCCATGGATGGGGTTGTCTTGATGGCATGATTTTTTTTGGACACCATCTCCCTAATTTCCTTCCCTTTTTCTTGTACCCTTTTTGTTTATATATTTTTAAAAACTTAAAAGTGAAGGGCATAATTGAAATAAACTTAATATGTATAAGGGACTTTTTTTTATTTTGATGAAAGCTTTTAAATGCATGCATAATAGCTGAAATAAACAAACTTTGTAAAGGAAATTTCTTTTTTTTTTAGCTTTTAACAAATTCAATTTTTTTGGATTGTGAATTTAGAGAAAGCAGTAAATAAACAACATGCTGTAAGGGAAAATAGTGTACAGTGCTGGAGGATGGCCTCCAGAAAATGATGGTGCAGGGTGAGTCCTCTATGGCGGCTCAAATTGAAGCGGTTTCAAAGGAAGACTGCTTGAATGATGTCGAAAGCGCGAGTGGCGCTTGATCTGCCATAGATCCTCAGCAGGAAGAGAACGATCCCTCATAGAGGGGTTAGTTAACAAAGATGTGGATATGGAAAAGCAGGTCGCGGAGGCGACTACTGACTGAACAGGTGCAAGGGAGCACAATTCAACATAATGCTGAGACCCTAATGATGGTGGAGGTAAAGATTCCTCAATTGGTGCAATTAGGGGCATATGGATCAGATCAGAAATGATTGATTTGGATATGGTCGAGGAATTTGGAGAGAGATCTTCAGTCAGATGGGATGGCAAGTCGAGTAGATCTGGCAATTGGACTGCTCCCTCAAATTGTGTATTTTTAAATATGAGTGGTTCTAATTCGAGATCATGCACAATTGGTTGTGTTAGGTTTAGGTCAACCTCAGAATCTGATGAGTCACAATGTGAGTCATATGGGATGGTCAAGATAGGTTCAATAAGCCATGATATGATTGGATTTTGAGCAGGTATAGACAATGGATATTCAAACTCAGTCAGGTCTAAGGGTTGGATGGTGGATTCAGGTTGTGTGGGAGTAGGGTAAGAGAGTTCTAATAGTTCTCCATCCAAAAACTATTCATCATCGTCAGAGTCCTGCTTGGGACATTCTACAGATTCTATAATTACAGGTGTCAGAGACTCATAGATTGATGGGGGTGGGATGGCAGTGTATTTCCTTTGGAGTGGTTGCCGGGGAACAAAAGTTTGTGTTTCTCGTGGAACAGGGGCATAGACAATGGGAACTTTGACTCTATCATTATAAGCTTGACTAGGCTGTGTCTGGGAGAAATGGTTCAATGGTCGGATTGGACCTCCCTCCATGGGATGAATTGAGATGGACTCAGGTACTTGTTCTGTGTATGGGGGGAGGGGTTTGATAGGGTTTTTGATTATAGGGTGTTGTTGTAACGGCACGGAAGCGGGTACTAATCGAGGAGAAAAGGTATTAGAATAAGTAGCTTGCTGAGGCAGCATATATCCAGAAGGACCAGGTGTATACTGTCTCGGGGCTGGTCCTTGATCAGGAACACGCGCTTCGTTCAGGTAGAGTGCCGAAACTTGTCTTGTAATCCCCTCTACCGTGGGGGTTGTCAAGGGGTTTTTCCTAAAGAGTCTTGACCAGTTGTTGGAAGTGAATGGGGTAGGGGGTCCAGTACAGCGTTAGATCCGATTGTGTCTATCTATTAGGAGTTGATAGGTGGTGCAATCTCCGTATGACAGACTGGTACGAAGTTCTGGGGTTAGGTTTAATAATATCATGTCAATTTCTTGACATTCTATTAATTGCAGGCCAGTTTGGTGTACAAGGGTGCGCCACCTAGACACATAGGATTCAAAGTGCTCTCCATGCTCCATTCGTTCAGCTGTGAGGTCTGCGATAGAGGGGATCCTAGTTCATTGGTAACCATAGCGACTCAAGAATTTGTCGCTCACGGCTGAAAAATTGGATAAATGGTCTACCGGTAGGGTAGAAAACCATTGGATAGCTTCTCCCTCCAAGGACTTTTGAAATAGGTATACAAGGAGAGCTTCATTATCCAAGAAGGGACGAGAGTCCAGATAAAAAGCTTTTAGGTGGACATCCGGGTCTCCGCGGCCATTGTACCGGTGATATTTTGGCATTTTGAAATTTACCGGAAGACTGACGGAAGGGATTTGTTGTAGGTGGTGTAAGGACCTATGGTTGGGGGTGGTTGTTTTTTTCTTAGAGAGGATTCTCGGATGGTGTCATCGAGAGTTTCGGCCTTGGGTGAATAGGTTAGCGGTCTCGGGTTGGAGGTGGCCTGGTAAGGGCATGGGGCAGAAATGGTCGGAAATATTGGATTCGTAGGGGAAGTCGGGGCAAATGAAAAGGTGGGAGGAGAAAAAGGGTTTGGTCTTGGATTAACTGAGAAACCGGGTGTGGTGGGGTATTGGGGGTGGGATGAGCCTTGGGGGTCTTGGCAGGGGTTTCCTACCTCAAGGTCTTGGTCTGGCGATAGTCGGCGAGGTCATTGAACATGTCCTCTACCGATTGGTACCCTAAAGCAGCCATCCTCTCCTCTAGGTGGCTAAGGAGTTGTGTGCTTTGGTCTCCCTGGTTGTCTTTCTCCTCTATTGTTTTCCCATGGGTGTAGATTTCCATGGTGTGAATATGGAATGGCCTAGGTGTTAATGAATACAGATTTAAAGCAGTAAATAAAGCAGCAAAGGGGTGCGCAGCTGTGTGCGGCTTAAAGCAGTAAAGGATGCGCAGCCGTGTGTGACTTAAAGCAGTAAAAGATGCGATTAAAGCAGTAAAGGGTGTGCAGTAGTGTGCGACTTAAAGCAGCAAAGTGTGCGCAGCTGTGTGCGGCTTAAAGCAATAAAGTGTGTTGGGATGCATAGTAGAGGAGGATCTGACTTGAGGGGGTGAAAAATTCCAGCTTTCCTAAAGAGGTGATGGCTTTCCAGTCAAGTTATGGAATGAAGCAGAAGAGGATTACCTTTTGTTGTTTTTCACAAGGGAGTCCCACTGTGATCGCCAGATTTGTCAGCGTGTAAAACTGGGGGTTTCTGCGAACTTGGTCCTGGTCCGTCTCGCGACTGATCAGGTCTCCGTCCGGAGAGTCGTTCCTGAGCCGCCCGACTGCTTCTCAGAAATGACGGGGTTTGTTGTTTGTGATCGCCACCTGCTTTCTCAAAAAGCAGGAAAAGTTGGTGTTGGATTTGATCGCCTCGCGGGGGAGTTTGTGGGGTCTCCTCTCTGGGACACAGATATACCGTACACAGAGGTGAAAAACAGGTAATCCTATTCTGCTTCAGGGGCTTGACTAGAGGAGATATGGGACTAAAAAAGGGTTAGGAGGGGGTCGGCTAGTGGGAATTAGCCGCCTGGTAGGGGACGGTTGGTTGGGACTAGCCGTCTAGTACTTGGTTCTGGGTTTTCTGGATTTGGGCAGAACCTAGGTAGGGAAGTGTTTTGGCTTTGGCTAGGGTGGTGGTAATGAGGATTGAAAGTGGTATTGGTGGTTTCCTCTTCTCGATTTGGGCAGCACCTTGGTAAGAATTTGGATTTGTTTCGCTAGGGTTAAGAGTGGTTTAGAACAATGGTTTAGAGGGGGGGTTTATGGAGAGTGGAATTTGGTGGGGAATGACTTTCCTTCTCTCTCAACTAGGGCTCTCTCCCTTTCTCTCTCTCTCTCTCTCTCTTCTCTTTCACTAACACACACTTTGGAAATGAAAATGGCCACCCTTTAATTCTCACCCCTACCCCTCCTTTTATAGTGGAAAAGGGTGCATGGGATTATTCTTTGCGCAATAGCATGGGTTGGGTAAGAGGGTGAGGCCAAGTAACCATCATTGCAAAAAGACGCACTCTATCGTCCATTGAGTAATAGCATGGGTTGGACGAAAGGGTGAGGCTAAGTAACTTCACACCTAAGTAAGTTGCTTTATGCTTTATGGGTGAGTCCAGATGCGAGCCGGCTACCCTAATTCAGCATCCGGGCAGGGACGACTAGTTGTAGTTAGCCGTCCAGTGAGGGGCGGCAAGTTAGGAGATGCCGCCGGTATGATTGTAGATACCTCAATTTTGACCGTCCAGAGAGACAGAAATACTTCAAGTAACACCCGGAAATATCTCACAGTTGGACATCAAGTAGAGAACCGAAGTTCAGGAAACCGAAAACCCTAACCCTAGCCCTAAGCTAAAAACCAGAAAACTAGAAAACCAAAAAAACCATCAGTCCCTGGCTAGGGGCGGCTAGACATAACTAGCCGTCGCATACCAGCGGCTAGTTAGCACTAGTCGCCCCCCTGGTCGACTTTGGACCAGTCCCATGGATGGGACAAAAGCAGTATTAAGTGCTGATCATTGCGGCGGATGATGACCTTTAGCCGCCCTAACTCGACCGGATCAACCCAAGTAACCGATCCAAGCCACCGCCTGTCAGAGATGGGACGTTTGACAGGTTATGATAGGGGCGGCTAGTTAGCACTAGCCGCCCTTCACCTGGTCCTGACAGAAGAACCAGAGAATTAATGAGTGGTCTAATCACACACACTATTAGCCAAGCCACTCTATTACCCCCTGGACATTCCCCTGCCTCTCTTTTACTATAAATAGAGGAGGTCTCAAGCCTTTAAATCATAACCAATACACATCAACAATCCACAACCCACAATTCACATTCCCTTTCCCCACTATAAATCCCAAGAGAGAGAGAGAGAGAAAGCCCCTTTTGTGAGAGAAATACCCATTTACCTACATAAAATACCCTCTCATTCCACCCTCCAGAAACCCGGGCTAAATCTAGCTTAGCCCCTTCCAAAACCAAACCCATTTCCTACCGAAGTTCTGTCCAAACCAGACCAGGCCCCGGACGGCTAAACCCTATTAGCCGCCCCTGACCAGATGGCTTGATACCACTAGCCGTCCCCCTATACACACCCCATTTGCACCCCTATGTCCCAAGACTTCTTTAGTCAAGCCCCGGAAGCAGAATAGGATTACCTGTTTTTCACCTCTGTGTACGGTATCGGGTAGGCGATCAAATCCAACCCGACCCCTTTTCCTGCTTTTAGAAAAAGCAGGTGGCGATCACACAAACCCTGGAATCCTCTTGAGCCGCTATCGGGAGCGTCGACCAGGAACGACACCCCTCACCCTTCCGAGAAGATGATCCGACCGAGCCCGCCAGGGCACATATCCGATCTGAATCCCCGAAGAACCCCCACACAAGCACGCGCATCCGCGCACCGTCGGGACCCCTTTCCGAAAGCACCGACACGCAGCCTCGGAGGCCTTCCGACGATACCGACAAATCTGACGATCACGGTGGGACACCCCTCGTGAAAAACAACAAAAGGTAATCCTCTTCTGCCCCCTTTTACAAGCTTGACTAGAATGCTATCAACCCTCTAGGAAGGTTAGAGTTTCCCACCCCTCGAATCAATTCCTCCTCTAATTCACATCATAGCATCATTTACTGCTTTGTAAGCCGCACACCGCTGCGCAATCCTTTACTGCTTTGTAAGCCACACACCGCTGCGCAATCCTTTACTGCTTTGTAAGCCGCACACCGCTGCGCAATCCTTTACCGCTTTATTTACTGCTTTATATCTGCATTCGTTCCCTTAAATCATTTCACACGCATCATGGAATCCCGCATAGAGGAGGAGATACAAGAGGAAAGAACCCACCAAGAGGGTCAGGCCACACAATTCCTGGCCCATCTAGAGGAAAAGATGGCCAGTCTAGGATACCAATCCATAGAGGACATGTTTCATGACTTCGCCGACTACCGCCAGGTCAAAACCCTAAGACAGGAGGCCCCTGTCGAAACCCCTAAGGCAGCTCCCAAAACCCCGTTCACACCCAGTCACTCGGTCAACCCATGCGTCTTTTCGTTCGTCCCCCTTTCCCCCGCGAATCCAATATTCCCAGCCGTTTCCACCCCAGGCGCTTACCAGGCCACCCCAAACCCGGGACCGCTAGGCAGCCCTCCCAGGGGAGAAACACTGGATGAAACCATCCGGAGAATCCTCTTCGAGACTGGTCCCTCAGCCCCCAAGCACATGTCTCTACATAACCTGAGACAAATCCCGTCAGTCCACCTACTGGAGGGATTCAAAATCCCCAAATTCCGCCGGTATAACGGTCGTGGAGACCCAGACATTCATTTAACTGCCTTTTATCTAGACGCGCGCCCGTTTCTAGATAATCAACCTCTGCTAGTCTTCCTCTTCCAGAAATCATTGGAAGGAGAAGCAGTACACTGGTTCTCCACCCTCCCTGTAGATCACTTGTCGAATTTCTCGGTTGTAAGTGAGAAATTCTTGGGCCGCTATGGTTACCAGAGGATTAGAACCCCCTCTATTTCATATTTAACTGTAGAGAGAATGAGGCCTAGGGAGGAATTCGAACAATACGTGTCTCGGTGGCGCACGCTTGTCCACCGAACCGGCCTGCAACTCACAGAATGTCAAGAAATTGACATGATGTTACAGTGCCTGAGTCCAGAACTTCGTACGAGCCTTTCGTACGAAGACTGTACTACGTATCAGCTTCTAATTGACCACCACAACAGGATTTCCCGTTGTGCAGCCCCAGTACTCCAAACCCAGTCCCCACCTATCAGCCATAGGGTTGGACAACCGCCTCGTAAGGCACAAACCTCCACGTTAGAGGGGATTATCACACAAGTATCGGCACTCTACCCGAACGAGCACGAGTTCCTGATCGAGGAACGGCTACGAGACAGTACACTTCCGGTTCATCCGGATATGCGCCGCCTCGGCCAATCAACCAAAACTTTACTACTCGATCAGTACCCGTCCCCGTGCCGATACAACAAAACCCCGCAACCCATGATTCCCCAATCCAGGCCCCCTCAATCCGAAACTAGGACCAAAACAGGAGACCCTTCTATCCTATCCCCCAAGAACGCAAGGCATAACCCCTGGAGAACCCGCGCGCAGTCCTCGTGATAAGGATGCACCTTCCTCCTTCTACGGCCCAAGATGGTCAAACAGAAGAGTTAGCTATCCTCCCCTTCCAGAAACCCTAGGGAACATCTTCAGAGCCTTATTGAAGGTCAATGACATTTCCTTGCCCATGGCTAGACCTTCGCCTATCGGTGCTGACCCCACCCGTTTTTGTCAGTATCATCGACATCACGGCCACACCATCGAACAATGCTCCTCGTTTCGAGACATTGTCTACAACATTGATGAAGAGAGGCGCTTAGACTGGGCCACCATCAGGGGACTCAAAAACAACCTAGCTACAAAGTCCCTAGAAGTCAAGCCAGCCCCAGAAACCCCCAGCCCTGTAGAAGCCACAACTCAAGACCCAAGGCCTGCCACGAGGGCTTCCTTTGAAGAACCAGAGAGCCTAAGCTATGAAAGCGTCTACACCATAAAAATCGCTGACCAGGAAGAGCCACCCAGAATCCTCCCAGGCAGCTTAATCCTACCAGCCTCTTCCACCGTCCTACCAGTCCCCTCCCCCATTCTCCCCAGACACACAAAGCTCCCCCTCCCTAAAAAACTCCGACCATTATCCCCCTCACCGATTAACGAAGGCCTATACCTATCGAAGCAAAGCCCCCGAACCACCATCAACGCTGTCCCCTCTTATAGACACCCCCTGCCTGAAACAGAAACTGAGGAGCCCCGCACCGGAGATAAGATCGACATCCTAGACCAACTCCAAAAAATCCCCGCAAAGATTTCCATTTTAGAGCTAATCGAAACCTCAGAACACCACCAGCAAGCTCTAAGAATGTTCCTAGAAAGAATCCAAGTCGACCAACAAATCTCTACCCTAGGCGTACCAATAGCCCTAGCCACCGCAGGACTAGGGCCCATCATAACCTTTAGACCTAAAGAAGAGGTTCATGACAAGGTCATTAGCACCTCAACCCTATGCATAACAATTAACCTCGAAGGATACTCGGTGGATAAAGTTCTAATTGACACCGGAGCAGGGGTAAACCTCATATCACTACAAACCTTCGAGCACATTGACGGACGCATAACTACACTCTTCGAAACTGACACCCGTATATTCGCCTATGACAAAACGGCTCGTCCGGTTCTAGGCTTTAAAGACTTCCGATTAAAAGTAGGGCCACTAGAAACTAGCACTAAAGCTTATGTCCTAGAAATGGATTCAGATTATAATATGATTCTAGGAGGCAAATGGCTAGCATCCATAAAAGGGGTCTCCTCTCCCCTACACCAATGTTTGAAATTCTCCTTGGGAGGTCGGATAATCAAAATACAAGGGGATGCGATCAAAGGACCTAAATCGAGGTTCGCCGATAATGAAACCATCGCTGTAAAAACCAGTAACTCAAAACCCATAGAGGCTACCATCCACATCTTAGATTTCCCAGCCGATTGGCTAAATCCCGGAACACTCTCTCCGTTACCACAGAGGCAAGCCACCCTAAACTTAGGAACCCTGGCTGGCATATAATGGGGACCATGGGTTACCTTCCCAGGGGAACCTTGGGACAAGAAAATGGGATCTTGGACCCCATCGAACTCCTGGCATGGCCAGATAAAAGGGGCATCGGCTCATCCAAGCATCGCCCTAAACTAAAGGAAAGACACAATTGGAGGTTGTATGAACATTTCGTAAGAGGGATAATCGTAGTGCCCGCCGAAGAGGTCATACGCCCCTACCCCCTGGACCCTATCCAGGAAAGAGAGCCAGACTATCTCTCTGGCTCTCTAGAATGGCTATTCCCACACCCTGATAAACACCTACATACACACTCACCGGCAGACGATAAAACTCCAGCTGACCAGTGTCCTTTTCTCGCAGTGCTCAAGCATCGCAACAAAGGAGAGCCAGCTGCTGGAGGAAAGTCGGTTGAAACACTTCCACCAATCCAGTAGGTTGTAAATAATAAGTGTCTTTTCTGTTCAAAAACAAAAAAAAACAAAAAACAAAAAAAAAAAAAATGGAAACCAAAATCCTAGGGTCCCTGTTCGACAATGATGACTTCACCCCGCATGGCACCCCTTTAGCGATGACTCTGATCTCCTGAATAAACTACATCGTCTAGCCAGTCAAGCTAAAAGTCCCGACCCTAGTGCCTCGTCCAAAACAGTCAAACCTACTAGGAGTCAAACTCCTGACCAGATCATTAGCAGTTTAGAGGGGTATAGCAGGACCATATTAGGTTTAGAAAAATTTGAATCAATAGCAGTTATAGAAGAACTAGACCTAGATAACATAGAGAACCTAGACGATGGTCTAGGGGTCTTCGAAAGCTCAAGTTGAGGCACAAAAGATTCGTCACCGCTCCACTAGCTATGTCATCATAGAATGATTGCTTTACTGACGCAACGCTGGCGGCCCGTTCCTCCGATGCCTAAGTTCAACTGAGGCCAAGCCGCTCATGGAGGAGATCCACGAAGGGTCATGCGGCGATCAGTCCAATGGGTGGTCGCTTACCCAACGCATCCTCTCACAAGGATATTATTGGCCCACTTTGAGGAAGGACGCTGCAGTGTTCGTCCACAGCTGTGAAAAATGTCAAAAGTTCTCCCCGATCACTCATCTGCCGACCGAGGAGCTCAATACTTTGACCTACCCCTGGCCATTCGTTCAATGGGGGATGGATATTGCTGGCCCGTTTCCAACCGCGGCAGGGGGAATGAAATACGTGCTCCTTGTCACCGATTATTTCACTAAGTGAGTCGAGGTGGAGGCATACAAGACAGTGAAGTACTCTAACGTCAAAAATTTTCTCTGAAAACATCTTATTTGCATATTCGGTGTTCCGAAGGTCCTCGTTGCAAATAAAGGGACCCAATTCGCAAACGCCCGATCCACCAGTTCTGCAACAAATACAGGATTCAACAACGCTTCTCCTCTCGAGCGTACCCGCAGGGAAATGGACAAGCCGAGGTGACCAATCGTATGATTTTCACCATGCTCAAGAAACGACTTGACGAAAAGAAGGGTGTGTGGCTCGAAGAACTCCCAGGGGTCTTATGGGCCTACCGCACCACCCAATGGAAGCCAACCAGGGAGTCACCGTTCACCTCGCCTACGGAACTGAGGCGGTGATCCCCTCAGAAATTGGCTTGCCAACTTTGCGAACTACGTTTGCCCTCACCAAGCAAAACGAAGAGGCCCTCACCACTAACGTTGTACTTTTGGAAGAAATCAGAGAAATCAGCGCCGACAGTAAGCCCGTCAATTATCTGAAAAAATATCCACATCCGATTCAAATCCATATCCGAAAATGCAGAAAATATCCGATATCTAAAAAATCCGTATCCGTATCCAAAAAAATAACCCGTATCCGAAAATTTTTGGATCGGATATGGATATACCCCTATCCGATCCGAAAAATATCCGTATCCGATGGCATTAAAAAAATGTTAATATTAGTATTCAATTCTACCATTGGATTTTAATCAAGTGGCTCACATTCTTTCTAATAGTTGTAAAGTTAGAACTTGTGTTTGTGATTTTTTAATTTTAAGTCAATTTTTGAACTTTAAATAAAAATTTGTTATGTTTAATTATTTATTTATTGATTTCGGATATTTCGGATCATTATCTGAATCCGTATCCAAAATTTCGGATCGGATACGGATACAGATACGGATACAGATATGGATATATATAAAAAATTTCGGATACGGATACGGATATGACGATATCCGCTCCATGTATCCGCTCTGTTGACAGGCTTAGCCGACAGGCTCAACACTTCAACAAGAAGGTCCACCCGCGCTCATTTTCGGCCGGTGAATGGGTGCTCAGATGAACGACCGAAAACACACGCGAGCCCAACGCGGGGAAGCTAGGGACCAACTGGAAGGGGCCCTACGAAGTAGTCGAGGCTTATGGAAAGGGGGCATACCATCTGTGTACCATCGGCCCGCGGAACGTACTCATCCCAATCCTTTGGAATGCCTCAAACTTGAGAAAATTCTATGCTTACGACCCCAGTGGTCACCATAAAATAAATGTAATGGACTCGACTTCTGTTACTTTGTCTTCTAGTACTATTTATGAATAAACGTCGTTTATTAGGGACGCCCTTTTCAAAAAAGGCTTTTCCATGAATTCAAATCGGTATTTCTTTTCATTTACCCTGCGTGCTCTCGGTTCGAATAAACACTCAATCTCTGCCTCTCGTCGGCCACGTCGCACACAGCGGCTCAAGCCCGAGTTGGTACGAACAATCAATCTCTGCCTCTCACCGGCCACGTCGCTCGCAGCGGCTCATGTAAGACCCCGGACCTATATTTAGGCTTATGTTATTCTCTTACATGTTTAGATGATTGGATAACACAATTATATGTGTTATTCTAAATTATTATTCATTGGGGGTGTATTAGGGTCATGTATGACTAGGTTATATCCTAAGTTGTATGGTTGGCATGATTCGGATTTAATTTTGTCAATACCCAAGATGATGTAGTTTAAATCTGATTTTATTATGGGGCATTCAATTTTGAGTTAGCTTTTATAAAAAAGTGGAATTAGATCATTTGGATTCCTGTAGAAAAATTTTTGAGTGTTTTTCCAATTATACCCTAGGGATGGAAAATGTCTGGCAGCAGACCTGTTTGATGTTAATTGCATAATTCAAAATGGTTAGAGATGTTTTTTGGAGATCGTCTTAAACATGAAAGCTGTAGATAATCATCTTAGCTTTCCAACGGAGTTTGAATTATGCAATTCAGAGTTAGATTGTAAAAGTTATGGCTATTTTAGTTAAGGCTGCACAGAATTTTTTAAAAGAGGGCAATTTGGTAATTTGGACGGATTTATCATCCCCTTTAATTGAATGGGTGAGGTCTGTGGTTTATATGGTGTGAGAGAGTGAGAGAGTCAGCTGAGACTCATTTTATCAAAAAAAAAAAAAAAACAGAGAAAGAGAAGAGGAGAAGGGGAGGAGGAGAAGAGGAGAGGAGATTGAAGGAATTTTTGGTGAGATCATTTGATCATTAGATTTTTCTTTTATGGCTTGCTTTAATTTGTTGATTTGGATTCTTAATTGGGGGAGGTTATATTTGTTCTAGGGTTTTGATTGTTGATTTGGAGAAGAAGAAGAAGAATAAGTTGGAGTTGGAGACTTGGGATATGCTTAAAGATGTAAGGCAGATTTTCTGTCTTGTGAAGATGCTTATGAATGTGATACTTAGAGACATATTTTGAGGATTATGCCTTTATATGATATGATCATCTATGTGTGTAGATCTTATGTATGAAATTTGGTGTCATTATCTTACCTGTGGCATAAGTTATGATCTGTTTTATAAGGACTGTCTAGATTCAAGTAGAAATTGACCTGTTTCTGAATTTATTTTATTTCGGGCACTTAGATATTGAATTGGATGGTGATGTCTTCATGGATTATATTCCCAGCATATCAATGAATGTGCATGATTTATTTCAGAATTTTCGGATGAGTATCTGGTGCTGTAGAGATCAAAGTGTTGGGTTATATTGCTGCCCAGATTTCTGTAGTGCTGCCCAGATTTATAGTGTTGCCCAGAATTGTTTGTGGTTAAGGTGTGAGGTTTCTTGCTGATTTATAGGTGATTTAATTGAATGATGGCCTAAGGATGAGTGGCTTTTGGTGGCGTGGAATAATTGGTTTAATGGTTGGAGGTATGGGGTGTATTTTGCACTTGTTGGCTAGGATCTTAGGATATGTTTGTATTATTTTTTTTTATTCATGGATGTTTTAATCCTTGGCTGAGTTGGCAATGTTTGTTTGTCCAGAGGGGTCTCCTCAATATGAGGAAGGTGGTGATCTTGTGTTTAGGCTTGTGGTGGGAATGGCTATACTCCCAAGAGTCCAATAGCGATGGCGTTACCGTTGGACTGTCCGAAGCGCGCGATTCTTCGCGGGATGGAATGATTGTATCTGTGAGTGGATCTAACTTGACATTCCGATAATATAGTTCCATACTAAGTCATGTTTATGGTATGATATTAATCATGTATGCATGACTTGGTGGCATCCATAGGCATGATTATATGTATTAAATTGAGATTGCATGATTACTTGATATATTATTATATACATATTGTTATATCTTGAATGCATGCTCATGATTTATCATTGTTAATGGATACATATTATATTCTATATATAGCTTTGCTAATGGCCATCTAGCTTGGTTAATATATGTCTATCTTGTCATATCCGGCCTAGGTTTGTTAATGGTTGTCTAGCCTTGCTAATGGCTGATATATATATTATCAGCATGATTTATAGATCCTTGCCTAATGATCTAGTTAGAGATATCGTTTAGGGGTAAGGGGATCTGATCGTATGGGTCAGATCTGGTTGCTTATTGTGGTGACATCGTAGGTCCTCGACCGGTCTGTGTCGAACCTGTTTAGGGTGGGTTGATTATGGTAGTTCTTGCAAGTCGTGATTGCGAACCTACAGTTGAGGTGAGGGTAAACTCTGGGTGTCCTTCACGAGGGAGCGTTTTCAAGGTTCATCCTGGACGCCCACGGTATCCGATGGTTCAGATCGGCTACGCATCAGAGTGGTTGGATGACGGAGAGCCTTAGCCAAGATACTGGGTTTGACAGTTTAGTTTTGTATTTAGATACTTTGTGTGAGTCAGTTGAGGTGAGGGTAAACTCTGGGTGTCCTTCACGAGGGAGTGTTTTCAAGGTTCATCCTGGACGCCCACGGTATCCGATGGTTCAAATCGGCTACGCGTTAGAGTGGTTGGATGACAGAGAGCCTTAGCCAAGATACTGGGTTTATCGGCCCTGTTCACAAAGTGATGGAGTCTAGGGCGGGATCCATTGATGTGGTTTGTGATGCAGTCGGGCTCTGGTGGACGGATCTGTCCAAGCCGATTTATGCTGGGGACATAGTGATATATATACATATATGGTTAGTGTTGTAGCGCAGACGGATTGCTAGCATGGGATGGATCCATGGGATGGATCCTGTGGTATGGGACGCAGACGGATCTGTCTTTATGCTGGGGACATGATTAGGTTGGTGTGAGTTGGGTATGGGACCTCCTGCGGTGATGGTACCTCCTGCGGTGAAGGCTGGTCGGCTTATACTTGTTAGTTATTTATGGAGGTTTTATGGATGTGTTGGAACTGTAAATTTGAGGTGTCTTATAGTTAGTTTCATTCACTAGGCCTTCATCGGCTTACACCCTATTTTTATGGGTTTCATCCAGGTGTTGCGTGGGATTGGTGAGTTGTGTATTGTTGAAGGTGTTGTGGGCCTCTCGGCGATTTGGTGAGCCTGTCAGCTTCCTGTTATTTTTTTCATACCAGGTGTTTTTTATTGTTGATATATACATTTGACTGTATTTGTAATTATGACTTGTGTTCACACGGGACGGTGATTGTGTATTCCTTTGAGGCCCCAATTATCTGTTCTATGGCCTCGTATTGTTCATTTATTAATTCTTAAACTCTTCCGATGTCGTTTATTCTTATCCAATCATTTATTCCTTATGATTTATTCTGATTATGATATAATCGGTATCGTACACGTGTCACCCCTTGGAGACGGCCGCTCTGGGGGCGTGACAGCTCAAGCCCGAGTTGGTATGAACGCTCAATCTCTGCCTCTCGCCTGCCACGTCACTCGCAGCGGCTCAAGCCCGAGTTGGTACGAACGCTCAATCTCTGCCTCTCGCTTGCCACGTCGCTCGTAGCGGCTCAAGCCCGAGTTGGTACAAACGCTCAATCTATGCCTCTCGCCGGCCACGTCACTCACAGCGGCTCAAGCCCGAGTTGGTAAGAACGCTCAATCTCTACCTCTCGCCGGCCAAGTCGCTCCCAGCGGCTCAAGCCCGAGTTGATACGAACAGCTCGATCTCTGCCTCTCGTCAGCTACATCGCTCGTAGCGGCTCAAGCCAGAGATGGTATGAACCACTCAATCTCACCAACGACATCGCCCATAGCAGCTCGAGCCCAAGGTGGGATAAGTGTCGCACCTCTCGTCAACCATTTACTCCGCGCTGAGCGCATCAAGCGACTCCGCTTGTGTCGGTCCGAGTCCTAGCAAGGGTCCCGCGTCCGAGACGAGCTTGCAAACACACCCGGTGCGGACGCCGTCTAAACTCACCCATGCTATCTAATACAATAGTTAACGCAAGAAAGAAAGAGAAAAGAACTGTTTGGGTACAACCAAAAAAGAGAGAGAGAGAGAGAGGGGAAAGGGGCCCCTCAGTAACCACCCGAACTAGCGAGAGCTGTGTGGCCGGTAGACGCAGCGAAGGGGGAGGGCAGAATAAACATCGGGGGTGAAGACTTTGTCATGGTCGATCACCTCTGGTGGAATCCTCCTAGTGCTCCCCGCAGGGAGAAGAGCCGCATTCCAGGCTTCTCTGTAGGTCCAGGCTCGCGTCACGCTCAATTAGACATCCAGATCGTCCTCAAGAGCACGCACTTCCCCTTCGAGCTCCAGCACGCGAGTCTACCATCGGATGGCCGACCGTTGGAGGGAGTCACGCTCTGCGGTCACCGTAGATAGCGCTATCGCAGCCTGAAGCGCAGCCTCCTCCGCTCTAGCAAGCGCCCCCGGGGATACCCGACCCAGGGACCCGAGGTTGCCCAAGTCAGTATCAAATTTATTCCAAAGGCTAAGGTAATCGAGACAAATCTCAGGCAAATATAGGTCATTATCAATAGTTATTATCTATTAATGACCAATAATATTAAAACAGATGACAAGATCAAGTCATTATTGACTCTATCTACCAAATCCCCATCAAATATGGTCTTTATTATAGATTATGTCTAACAATATTATCTATTAATTCCTCATTAATGGCTAGATCATATCTCAGCCGTCTGATGCAATGAGGAAGATGAAAAACTCTAAACCCATTCCCCCATTATAAATAGGGGGCAATGGCAGACTAACAGGTATGCATAATTTTCTTTTACAAAAATCTTTATTTGGCCAATATACTGACTTGAGCGTCGGAGGGTCTTCCGCAGGACCCCCACCTCCCGGTGTGATCGACGTTCAGAGGTTGCTGACCGGCGGGATAGGACTACCTTGGGTGGGGGAGAACGGAAGAGGTCGGATCCGATTACCCGAATCCGATACGTAGGATTTTGCCCCTCCAGTTACAAAAACATATTACTAAATAATTTAGCTCATTTTAACCCTATGATTTGGTGTAGATTCCAATTTAAACAATATTTTCATAGGGTAGCACACCATGAAATGGTGGGCATTGTATTTTAGAATCTTATTGAGGTTATTTGTTTCACAAAATGTTAATATCTTGACCAAGTGTTTTCCATGAAAAGTTGGCGCGTGAAGCATAATTTTCTACCTTCATTTTTTGTGGAAAGTGATTCAAGAAAAGAAAAACATGTATCTTAATTAAGAAGCCATGCATTGTTAGTAAGTGACCAATTAAACTATACATTCCGAGTGCAATTAATGGATTATTTAAGTCATTGGATCATGTTGGCGTAAGCCCCATATTTGACGTCAAGGTAAGCAAAATTTTCATCTACTTCATATACAAGTATATAACACACCTATAAACATACATTAAAATATTTGTGTTACAATCAGAGCGAGCAAAAATGAGAAACTTTGCATTCCTCTTATAATTTAAGCCCTTTATATACAAATGCATAGGAGTTACACGTGTAATACACTACACAAATATTGACAAAACACATATAATCTAGATAATAGCTCTTCTCAAACTTATGGTGGATCATACAAAGTAAGTTTAGGAATGAAAAACTATAATCGAGAAACTGGATGTGACTCCGTAAAAAAATCCATAAGCTGCTTAGCAGAGGAAATATACGGAAGCGATAGTGTCATTTTAAGAAAGTGCTGACGAACGAAATGACAATCGATCTCAATGTGTTTGGTCCTCTCGTGAAAGACCATATTGCTTATAATCTAAATAGCATATCGATTATCACAATAAAGAGGAGTAGAACTAGTCATAGTAACTCCTAGATCCACCAAGAGACGACTAAGATGAACAATCTCCTTGGTGGTGATGGCCATGGCTTGATACTTAGCCTCGATGCTAGAAAGAGAAACAACCACTTGTTTCTTGCTGCGCCAGGAGTGTCGATACTAAAATTTGGGAGTTCTTCGAACTTGGTTGTGATCTGTCTCACGATTGATCAAATCATCGCCTGAAGAGTCGTTTTTGAGTTGTCTGACAGTTTTTTAGGAAGACAAGATTGTTCTGATCGCCATCTAGTTTCTCAAAAAGTTGAAAAAGTTGATGTTCGCTATTGATCGCCTCGTTCGGGAAATTGGAGGGTTCTCATCTTTGAGCTATGGCCGGCCACACACAGAGATGAAAACGGAGAATCATTTCTACTTGATAGAACTTGAAAAAGGAGCCACTAAAAAGTGGGAGGGCGCCGGTTCCTTGAACCTAGCCACCTGGGTTTGATGGCTGGTTTGGGCTAGCCGCTTGGTACCTGGATTTTTTACTTTCTGAATTTGGCAACACCTAGGTATGGAGTTGGGTTTGTTTGGCTAGGGTGGTGGGTGGATAAATTGAGTTTATGGATAACTGGGATTTGGGTATGCAAGTTGATATTTGGTGGGGTAGAGTAGGGGAATAGAGGTTTGGTCACTTTGGATAAGCTTTTGTTTTGGGGTGGAATACCTCTCTCTCTTAAATTCTAACTCACCACTCTCCAAATGAATTTTTTTCACCTTTTCTTTCTCACCCCCACCTCTCCGTTTATTGTAGAAAAGATGCATTGAAGCATTCATTGGATAATAGAATGGTTTGGGCAAGATGATGTGGCTAAATAACTTCACAACTAAGTAAAGTTGCTTTCTGCTTATGGATGTTCGGCTACCCTAATTCAACCGTTTTCAGGGCGTCAGCTGGTTCCGACTAACCGCCTGTCATCATTTTCAACTTTGGGTCCATTTGGTTCCATGTAATTTGAGTTCCTCTAGAATTTGTTTTACATGGATAACATTTTCCTAGAAAATGAAAACCAAAGCAAGCATTTGGTAATATTGAAATTGTTTTACTAAAAAAATAATTCACTATTTGTTTTGCAAGAAAGTTTATTAGAAATTACTTTCTAATCTAAATTATCAATTTAAATATTTAATAAATATTAATAAATAAATCTATCAAATCTAATGTATCTTTATAAATATTTAATGAAAAACACCCAAATCTATCCATTGTTTTAAAGGATTTTTATTTTTAAGTCCCCGGAAACTATCAAATTTAGCGATCGATCCCTCACTTCTTCATATTTTGGTTTTAGTCCCTGCATTTAAATGATAATTTAGGAATAGGTCCCTGGGAGGGACTTATTCCTAAATTTTTAAGTTTGTTTTTTAGTCCCTGAGAGAGACCTATTCCTAAATTATCATTTAAATGCAGTGACTAAAATCAAAATATGAAGAAGTGAGGGATCGATCGCTAAATTCGATAGTTTCCGGGGACTTAAAACTAAAAATCCCTTGTTTTAAAGGTTAAATAAATTTACAAAAAATAAAGAGTAGTTTATTTTTTTATACAAGATAATATTTTTAAAAATAAAAAATTAAATAAATCTACAAAAGCATGAGATAATATATTTTAAAATATAATAATCATTAAGGCTTCCAATTTCAAGATATTCTATAAAACAAAATGATTATGATTTGTTGATTTGAGATAATCTAATCTATCCTCCTTTATTTCTCAAAAGACAAAACTAACACCCATTCAAATCCTAACGATAGACCTCCATCAATTGTTAACGTGATTTTAGGACTATTAGTATTTTAAAAATATGTTTTATGAATATTTTGTCAGAGAAAGTTGGTTTTTTAAACACATAATTTAAATATTTTTATAAGATATTATCAAACCAACTTGTAGATAATATTTATCATATATTTGATATATATGTAATCTATTTTGCAAAACAAATTTTTTTTTAAAAAAAAAAATTTTATAACTCTTTTTACAATTTTTTAAATTTTTTTATTATATTTCAAAATATCTTTAAATAACTTTTTTTTATATATTTTAAAAATATCTATCATATCGTTTCAAATAAATAAATTATATATTTTACATATTGATAAATATTAAAATATTTATTATGTATTTCTATCATAAAAAAATATGTCTAGTGAAACTTTGTGAATACATGTGAAGATAAATGATATACGGAAAATGGCGTACCATCTTTTTAGGTTGATCCCAAAATTAGGATTTTAATGCGGTTACAAAAATCATTATTCAATCACCACAATTTTAGAAGACGTCCAAACACTCATGTGCAACTCATTTTCTTGAAAAGTATTGCATGCAGTAAGTACTTACATCAAAACAAACGCACTCTTTATGTCTCATCTCTAACTGGCAGTGAAATTGAACGGTTACTAAGTATGAGCCGTCAGAGTAGAGAGGCTAACAGGAACAAATCACCGCAATGATCAGCATTTATTGCCAATTTTCTGTCCCATCTGAGGGAAGTGGTTGGGGGGTGGTTTGTTCAACTTAGCCGACAGAGGGAGGCGGTTGGATTAGGGTAGCCACCTGGTTTCTGGCCCTTTAATTTTTCTAAGTGCTGGTCCAAGTTTTCTTTTCTTTTCTCCCTCTTATTTTCTTAAGTAATTTTCTTAAAGGTCCAAATGTGGTTTATTTTAAGTGTTATTTAAGAAAAATTTTTTCTTTGGATTGTCAAAATTGGGGTATCTACAAGGAGATGATAGAATCTTAAAGGGGTAAAATTTAGTGGTGGAGCGTCTAGTGGTTGGATCTCTAACCCAATCAACATCAGTGTAAGCCCTAATTACAAGAGTTGAAGAAGATGACATGTAGATTGATCTGGTGATAGTACCATATAGATATCTGAGAATTCACAAAAGAGCATCATAATGGACTAATTGAGGAGCCAAGACCTGACTGACAATATTGATCACATGAGCAATGCCTTGTTTGGTGATGCAGAGATACACAAGCTAACTCACGATCTGTTTATATCGAGTGGGGTGTGGAAGGAGCTCACCATCCATAGGATGAAGCTTCATAAGAAGCTCAAGAGGGGTATCTACACTACGGGTATCTGAGAGGGCAGCTCACTCTAGAATGTCAATTGTATACTTCTGTTAAGAAAGTAGAATCCCACGATCACTTTGTGCAATTTCAAAATCAAGGAAATAGTGAAGAGTACCGAAATCTTTCATCTAAAATTATCGACTGAAGTGACTCTTGACCAGAGTAATATCGGCAGAGTCATCACCATTGATAAACATGTTGTCAACAGTGGAACAGGTCTCTCTTGCGTCAAGCTGCATATATTGGATCATTGGTAGAAGGTGGCATCAAAGAACCATCAAGATGACCAACAAGATCACAATGGTCAAGAGTGTTTTGCACATTAACAAGCCAAGATGATCAATTTTCTACAGAACTGAGAGTAAAATCCATCAAATTCGGAAATGTGTCCAGTGTCTCAAAACACACCACCTGAGAGAGATCAGCCACCTTCGGAGGTTGAGCGGAGGAGTAAGATTGTCATCAGTTTTTGACATTTTTTTAGAACCACTTGGATACAGATAGTAAGCAGACGATGACATAGGGAACGATAATTATTATTATTATTATTATTATTATTATTATTGTTGTTGTTGTTGTTGTTGTTGTTGTTGTTGTTGTTGTTGTGGTTATTGTTATTGTTGATGTTATTATTGTTGTTATTTGGCTGTTTTTTCATTAGAAAATGTAATAATAAAAAATTCACTGCTTGGTTGACCATAGATAAGTTTGTTATTTCATTCGGAAATTAAGGTATATATTGTTACCACGATTTCATTAACTGAACTCGAAGTACAATTCCAAGATAAATGAGAGGAACATTGTAAAATAAAAGTTAAAAAAAAGTAGAAAACTCAAAGAGGAATGTATGACTCCCAATATCTCCCAATTAGAAGAGGCATCTAATCGGGCACAATTTCATAGGTGTTGCTATCAGATTTCGGAGGGGGTCTCTAGGAAAGGGGCCCCCTTTTACTCTGGTTTTCATGGAGCGTGTGTGGGGGTTCTTCGGAGATTCAGGTCTAGTGCGTGCCTTGGCTTGCTCGGTCGGATCGTCTCTCGAAAGCGTGGTGGGGATTCCGTTCCTTGCTAAGGTGCCCGACAGCTTCTCAGGAGGATTCAAGGGTGTTTGTGATTGCCACCTGCTTTCTCAAAAAGTAGGAAAAGTCAGGTCGGATTTAATCTCCTTCATGGGAGAGTTTGTGAGGTCTCCGCTCTAAGATACGGGTATGCCGCACACAGAGGTGAAAAACGAGAATCTTATTCTGCTTCGAGAACTTGCTAAAGGAGGTTTTGAAAGTCGGGATGTAGGCAAGGGTCAATTAATGGGGGTTTTAGTTGCCTGGTATTTGGTTTAATTTGGGCAGAACCTGGGTAAGAAATGGGTTTAGGGTTTGACTGAGATTAAGCTAGGATTAACTTGGGATTTGGAGAGTTGATTTGGAGAGTCATTTTGTGTAGGGAATGAGTTTTCTACTCAAAAAATAGAACTCTCTTTCTCTCTCTCTAAGTTTTCAAGTAGTATGTGTGGGCTTGAGTGGTGGTGAAATGTGAAGAAGGTGAATTGGTTATGAATGGATGATGTTGGAGAAGTGCTTAGAGACCCCCTATTTATAGTAAAAAAACGGGCAGGGGTATGTCCACTGGACAATAGATCAAATTGGGTAATAGGGTGGTTGATTTGACCCCCCATTAATTCTCTGTTCTTCTGACATTGTCCAGGTGAGGGGCGGCTAGTTGAAATTAGCCACCCAGTGAGGGGTGGTTACTCTCAAGTAGCTGCCCCAATGATGACCTGTCAAACGTTCCATTAGCGGTGGCTTGGGTAAGTTACTATGATTGAACCGGCCAAGATGGGGCGACTAAAGAGAACAAACCGTCGTAATCATTAGCATTAAATGCTAATTTATGTCCCATCCAGAGAAGCAGTTTGGGGTTGGATACGGAGGCGGCTAGTTAAAGCTAGCCGCCCGGGAAGAGGCGGCTACTTCCAAGTAGCCGCCCCAGTGGCTTTAGGGTTTTCCTAAGTGTTGGACTAGGGTTTTTGAGTCTGGTTTCTAAAGAGGTTTTCATTAAATGTCCAAATGTGGGTCATTTCTAAATGTTACTTGAAGTATTTTCATCTTTTTGGACGATCAAAATTAAGGTATCAACAGTGTGGCAACTGGGTGTGCTGGAGCACGGTGGGGCTCACGGCAAGGCAGGGCTTTCGGGTTGGACACTTGGTGGGGCATAGCGTGCGGGCTAGGATTGACGCGCGATGAGATAGGGCGCACGACAATGAAAGTACAAGTAGGTGCAGTGAGTCGCGGGAGGGCGTGGGGAGGGCAGGGCAGCACAGAGAGGCGAAAGGGGACAGTCGGTGTCGTAGGGAGATGCGCAGAGGAGTGCAAGTCTGTAAGGAGGAGGCGCGCGAAAATGAAGGATTCCAAAAAATTTTTTAGGGTTCTTGAGGTGGAGACTCTGATACCATGTTACAATCAGAGAGAGAAAATGAGAATTTTTGTATTCCTTTTAATGTTTAAGCCATTTATATATAAATACATAGAAGTTACACGTGTAATACACAATACATATAATGACATAACACTTATAATCTAACAATTTGATATGTTTCTATGGATTACTCCTCACGTATGAATGGCTAGATATCAAATGTTTATATCAAGAATAACATTTAACAAGATCATAGAATTTATTCATTTTTTGCATCTTTTTAATATTATTGTTTTAACAAAATTTAATATCTTGATCAAAATTAATGTTATTCACATGAATTAAAATTGGACAGATATATAATACCACATCAATGTTATTATCAGTATTCATCAAGGGATTGGAGATACTTGTGATGATAGTATAAAATTTAACAAAAAAATATGATAAATAAATAAATAACACTTTTTCCTAAAAATTTTTTTATCATTAACTGATTCATTTTTAAAAAAAATATGTAATTTATCCATCCATAGGTATCAATCAATAAGCACATGTTTGGATTGAGAATAGAAGGTGGAATAAATGGGTATAATGTGTAATAAGCGGTTTAAGGTTGTTTAGATAGCTAAAATAAATGAGAATCTGTATATCATAATAAATTAGTATAAAGTAGTATATGGATTCCAACCAACCCCTGGAATTAAGTTATTACATGTGAGAAGGTAATTTTTTCCTTTAGTCTACTTAATCGGTCAGAGCCTCCTTCTTCAATCCGAACCCAAAAGAGTATAGATCCTACACTCAAAAAGAAGAATCAAGGGAGACACCGATGTGGTGCCAGCCAAGGGGACTCTAAAGAGATGTATCAGTAAGGGAATTCAAAGGTTTAACTCGCTATAAGTGTGGCTTGATTAAAAGATAACTCATACATGGGTTTGTTGTTAACCTTCCCCTTTATAGGATTCATGGGCTAGATAGCCATTGTCATTGGCCTCATAGCCGTTGTAACAACTCTCCCTTAATGGTTGCCTAGTGGGCAAATTTTATGGTAACCGTCCTATTTTATTGTAGTTGAACGTGCCTTTAATTACCCATGTTTTATGAGTAATGGGCCTTAATTATTCACCTGACAGTTACTAGCGTTATGATTGCCTGACCATTTCTGAGGTCCTCCTCATAGTCTTGGTCTAGTCGGAATACGAAGTCCTACTCAGGGTGTACTTAGTCTTTCGTCCGTGAGGTGTGAGACCGTCCAACCAAGTCTGATTCAATCTGGTCAAGTCTCACTTGCTTAGGATGGTATTTGCCCGTGAGGTGTAAGACCGTCTGACCAGACCTGATTCAATCTGGTCGAGTTTCACTTTCTCGGGATGGCATTCACTCGCAAGGTGTAGGACTGTCCAACCATACCTTGCTTATTTCGATGAGAGGTCAGTCTGGTCGTGTCTCACTTGATCATGACTGCCTACTTTGTATTCCACTATCTGATTCGGGTTCTTAGATGTTGTATACGGTGGCTCATACCCATCTAAGCCCTGACACATGTCCTCTTTTAATAGGGTGCATATTTTTCCCTCCACAAGAGGTTATTTAACCTAGAAGAATATGTGAGCCAACAATCAAATTAATTGTCACCACCTCTTATAAATCAACTGTTAAATTAACTATCATCATTTTTTCACCTTTTATAAATCTTTATCCACACCTTATTCAGATTTTACCCGAATAACAAAAACTTTATTATTACATTTTTCAACTAAAATAATTCAAAACACTACCAAACATATATAAAATTATTTTATCTTTATTTATATTAGAATAGTCATATACTTCAGAATAAGTTAATTCTCTATCCTAAGGGTTTGTTTTCCAATCGAACACTGTACAACCAGCAAATATATTTCTATAAGAAAAAAACTTGGGCATGAAATAACTGTCGAATCTGGGCTTGTGTGTGATTCTATGCATACAGGGTTTTCTAACTAATCGTTGGATTTTTTCATGTATTATAAAAGGGTAGATTAGAAGTGGAATTTGGAAGATAGATTAATATATATAATAATAGTTTGAGAAAGAGTAACAAACAAGAAATATAATTAACCAACATGATTATGTAGTCAAATTAATTGAAACTTTTCCCAAAATTTATTATCCTAGAAGCATGTATACCCATGTGTCTTTTGTTTGACAAACAAATATATATATATATATATATATATATATATATATATATATATGGTCGCGATTACGTGCGGTATATATATATATATATATATATATATATATATATATATAGCTAATTAAGAGATCAGCAGGCTTCATCTTTGTATTGAGAAAAAACACATATGATTAGAAAAATTAGGGTTAGGGTTACAATAATCATTTAAAGTAAACACATATTACGACTGATTGCGCCGATTGGGCATGCAAAAAGAAGAAAAAAAGAGAGATTAAACTTAAGACTCTGTAGAAATAATTCTTCACAGAGTTTAAAAACATAATCTCCCTGGTTGAGACAAATTTGAAAACTTCTCATTCAAAAAAGAGAAAGAACTTCATGACCTAATACATAAAATTGAGTCAAATTTTTGCCAACTTTCCAACTTCTAATCATGATTATATTTGAAAAGAATTTTCATCCATACACTGTATATGAATATTACTAGAGCTAAGATTTCCCACGGAAGAATTTGAGTCAAATTGATTTAATCAATGAATTAGATTTGATACCCGCATTCACTCCTATGTCATTCGGTCTAAATATGAACAATAATTGGGTGATCCAAATATTTTAGAAAAAGAATGTCTTGATATATTTAAATTTAAAAATTATGATAAATCATAGAAGATATTTAATTTAAACAGTATGTAATACAAATATATAAAAAAAATTAACAGTGGTGATATCTGGACCCCAAAAAATAAACCTCTCTCGAAGGCCCCTTGGGATGTAATTAATTGGTTTATTGACTTTTCAAAAAATGATGAAATGTCAAAATACAAATCTTTCATTCATTAAAAATCTATCACATTAACCCAAATCCTTTCATTTTCTCTATTCGGTTATAATAACTTTTTCATGTGAATCTTGAAATCCATTTATCCATTTTAAATTTTGAATTTTGAAATCATTATCTAAATTATAATTAAACCTAGATTACACCAAAAGTTACCTAAATTATTAACATGTATAGTTACTATATGAAGCAGTTATATCAAGTACATTTCTTAAATATTTATATCTCACACAACAATTTGTTACATTTACATAAAAACTGTTACATTTACATTTACCTAAATATTTTAGGTTTCATGCAATGTTTAAACAATTTAAAAACATATTCTTGATCAACAATCCATTTAAGGCTTCTAGGAAATTGTGGACCACCATTCCCATTGACGTTTTCAGTCATGGAAACCCAAGCTGTGTCACAGGAAAAAACGCTTATCTCTCCTTCTCCCATAGAATCCAACATGATTTTGATTTACTTGATCTTTTCAATTATGTCATCCATTAAAACCTTCAAATAAGTACCAATAAATCACACAATCTCTGATATATTTGCTAATAACCAATAGATATTTCTATTTTAAGGATGGGATCATAACTCAGTGGTTGATCAGATAATTTCAGTGAAAAAAGGCATAGGTTCAAGCCTCATCATTTACCTAAATAAAACAATGTACTTCAATTATGAGAGTTCAAGGAAATGCTTGTTTGGGTTATCTTAGGTGCTTCATCCCCATTAATATGTTCTTGTGCTATATTACTCTGTGAGCAGTCAATGGGAACTACATGTCCTGCAAAATAATAAATTGAATAATATCATTTAATCTTTACAAATGGTCTCTGCAAAATAATAGATTGATCATTTCATCTTTACAAATGGTCTTTTACAGTTCATGTGTTCACGCATGCATACAATATTAGAAAAAAATGCATCTCTATGTGAGTACAGTCATGCACACAATACACTAAAATTTGGAAAATGTTAAATTCAGTCATTTTTATCAACCAAAACTTGGATCACACATGTTTTTATTTTTTTAAAATAGTAAACATCATCTATATAAAAAATGTCAAACATCTTTTTTATTGTGTGATACATTTAACAAATATATGTATTTGAATGTTACATTAATAAATGTAACAAATATAAATTACTATTTGCATTGAAACAAATGCAATACACAAATGAATGTTAAATTTCATACTATTACATTTATGAATTAACAAAGATTCGAATATGAGTATGTTCGATGTCAGAAATGTAACATTAACGTCATATAAATCATATATAAATTAAATGTAAATAATCTTATAAATAGTAGAAATACAGATAAAAAGTTTTGACTGCGAAGAAACGATAACTCATTAAACCCGGTGGAAAAGACTCTCACTTATTATGACAAACAATAGGAAATGAATAGTAAGATCAATGGAATGCAATATGGATGGACAGGAGGCCTACAATGGGAGTCAATGATACAGACAGATATCCCAAACTTTGGGTATATAATTGTCTCCTTGAAAGACTTCACTTTTTTTATATTTAAAGATGGGATTTTATTTTTTATTTAATCAATCATAATTGTCTTCTTATTTTATGGGGATCAATTATCAAAAAAATAAAATAATCAAATAAGGGTATAAGAGGTGGTAGACACATGCCCTTGGAACATACTACAGCCCCAAGTGGCGAAGAGCCGACATCGAGGTGCCAAACCTTCCCGTCGATGTGATCTCTTGGGAAGATCAGCCTGTTATCCCTAGAGTAACTTTTATCCGAGGTCTATAAAGTTGTGGCGTAAAAAATATTATTCAAAAATTTATATATATTTTTTTGGAGTAGATGTCTCTCCATTCTTCAATGTATCTGGACTATTGTGATTTTTCATTTGTCACATTTAGATATTTTTCACGTAATTGACATATTTAAAGTGATTTCTAGCGTGTTTGTGACTTTGGAAACAAGGTTCCATTAGTCTCTTATAATGGCCACACCACAAGAAAACAAATTGAGAATAATGAGTTTGACTTTGACTAAAGAGAGATTGAATTAGAGTCATGTTTTATAACATAAATTCTGCAGACAATTAGAGGGAAAAAAATCCATTCATCAAAATCAAAGTGATGATGAATCACAAACATATCAAACTCACATTTAATTTGCAGATATCAGACACAATTTTTCAGACAATTGGAGAGGGGGAATGCTCACAAATTCCAAATGGGTTGGCGCCCTTGGGTAATAAAATTGCATATAAATGTTGACCATTCAGTAGATTAGTAAAAAATATATATAAAATAATAGCTCTGATGGTCTTCTCAGTCATACAATTTGAACATAGCTATGTTGTTTTGTGTGCGCTTTTTATGAGTAAGAGATTGCGAACAAATAAAATGTTGGTCTATTATAGAAGTCAAAACAATGCAATAAATCTTTCAAACCAAACATGCCTTCTCTTGTTGTGGATGTGCCACTTCAATGAAGGTTAACCTATGACATTGATTGCTACACCTGGAAGTTTCAAACAGGAGATAATCTTCGTTGTTTAATTTAAAACCTCTCTATGGTTTTTATCATCAATAGAATTTGGAACAAGATATTTGTGACATATCAATGTATTATGATTCTAAGATGAGAAAGTCTACCAAGGCCGGCCCTAAGCATACTAATAGACGACCAAGGCCGGCTCATAGGGCCCCCTATTTTAGGAGGCCCCCAAATGTCTAAATAAAATGTTCTATAATCCCTATTTTATTGGGATTTCTTACTTTTCTTTGAACTACTTCATACTAATTTTAAAACTCTTTTATTTATTATTTGATTTGTAAAAAGGAAAAATCAATTAGTTTCATATTTATTTTGTAATTTTTTTTTGTATTTTCGTTTTCATTTTATTGATTTTTTTTAATTCTAATTGAATTTTTTTTTATTCCCCACTTTATTGGAATTATTTGGATAGTATAATATTTATTTTAAAACCTATGAATATCTTCTTTTTTTTCATTTTTTAGTTCTGTTTCATCACATGTAATTTTCTATTTTTATTCTTTTTTTATTTTTATGTTATTCATTTTTTCATTTATCTTAACTCCTATGATTTTTCCTCCCTATTTTATTGGGATTTTTCTTTTTAAAAGTTTACCCATATTTTCTTTTTGTTTGTTATCATTTGTCTCTATTTTACAGGGATTTTGTTTTATTTTTATTTAATACAAATAAAAAATTAATTGTAGATCATATTTTTTTATATTTGTTTTTATCATTTAGTCTCTGATTTTTCAAACTTTACATTATTTTTCACAAGCCCCAAATAGGTCCCATGATGTGGCACAAATACATTGTCCATAATACCCTTATTAATATATCCGATGAATCCACTATTCTCCTCTTCTCTTCATTGACGCAGTGTTATCGTTTTTTTTATTATTTATTTAAAAAACATGAGTATATAATGAAATCAAAATTGTCTATTCTTCTTTAGGAATGGAAGAAGGGGTGAAGGAGAGGTCGTTTCGTCTGTTGATATTGCAAAGATCACATTTTCTAATGTTTCGGTCACAAGGACTCGATTCTTTGTCGTCTTAAAGCAGCACACTGGATTCTGTTCTGCACGCTTCATTCTTCTTGAAAGCTATAGCTGATAGCGAAGAACGAAACCTCACTAAACATAGAGAAAGACCCCCACCCATACCATAGACCTCTTTACTCAAACCTCACGCCTCTCAAATCGAAACGCCGTGAAGCCGAGAGGATCGGCTACCCTTCCTCTGTTGTCTCCATCAACGCTCAGAACAACCCTTTTTTTTCGATTTGGATCTCACCTCAATGTCTCTCGGAACAGGTTTGACAATATGTTTTGCCTTTTATTTTAAATGTTTAAACACGAATTTTTTTCATACATTGAATGTCGTTTTTCACAGTTTGATCTGTTTTGTCAATTTTGTTACATTTGAAATGTAACAGTCTTGTGCATATGTGTAGCAGAAGCACCGGCGGTCTCTGTAATGATTATTTCAGTTTCTGTTATGGTAGTGGTTTTAATAAGTGCTTCAGCTTCAATGGCTTCGTCTGTTCTAAGCCGTTCTAAGGAGACAACGATCTCGAAGAACATAAAAGCTCAAGCTCTTCAAACACGGGTGGGGGTGGAGGTGGTGGTCTCAGACATGGACTCTCCGAGATAACCACAAAAGCGAGGTCGCCATTGAAGATAGAGAAGGTGAAGTAAATCGTGAGCCAGGTTAGGTGTAACGCCCTACATTTACCTAACCGCTTATCGGACGGTAAATGTGTCGCTACAAAACTTAATCCAAATACAAGACCAAAATTTACAGCCTTTTTTTTCTTTTATTTGAAAAAAAACAATGCTAATATAATAAAAATTGAAAGTGATAAAACATAAAAACAATATCCAAAGGTTACAAACCACTAACAGTCTTACAAAATATCAGAGTCTGACATAAACAAAATACTAGAATGAAAGACATACTAAACCACCCCCTGTGGGAGCCATCTAAACTAAACAAACCTAAATAGTTGATCGCAACTATAATTTATCCTCGAACCGCTACGTCGAAGAAATTTCTGAAAGATGCGAAAATTTCAAACTTCATCTTAATACTCAGAATACGCAATACCTGGTTATGAAACAACCAGCCCATATCGAATAGGGTGAGCAATTAACTCAGTGAATAAGCCCACTGACAAATTACTTCATATGATAGTTACATATAAAAATAAGGTTTTATGAAAATCAGAATTTCATTTAATAAATATTTTATTTTATTAAATTAATTTAAAATCATAAGCTTTAAAAAAATATTTTAATGCACACGTGGCCCAAATCATTGGCCCACATCACAGAAATTATGAGATTTAAAAAAAATATCATTATATATATATATATATATATATATATATATATATAAGAATTTTCTTTAAAAAAAATCAAATTAAATTCATGAGCTTAACAAAATATAGTTTTAATGCAATCACGTGACCCAATCCTTGGTCCACGTCATTTAAATCATGCAGCTTAAATGATATGACCGGGTAGAGTTCTCAATCGGAAGAACCGTTCCCCAAAACAGGTGTGTCAAGCCCCAAGCGACTAAATCGCTCAAAAAGCTCCCTCGAGGAGACGTCGGATCCAGAAGACGCTGATGGGTCGCCGCTGCCATCACTACAAGAACACCAGCACAGGATGCCCCGGTTGCTGCCGACTCCAAACAAAGGAATCCGCCGCTGCAAGGAATGCTTTACCACACCCCTCACCGATCTTGGGACTCTTCGAGTCCTAGACCTTCCTCCCCAAAGGCGAAATACTACGGAGGGATTTATTCCAGAAAATATGTCATGATATGCATCTTGATAAAATCTCCTAGGACTAGGTTGTCTCCACTAGTCCTAAATTTTTCCAAAATTCTCGAAATGAAAATCTTTAATCCAAATATTATTTCGAAAGCATAAGCATCAGAAAATATATTATGTTAATTCTTGAAACATGAATAGCATAATTCATGCTATTTTAATGACATGATGAATGAATTAAATCATGCAACTTCATTCAACGAAAATGCAATTTGATCAACGTGAAGAAAATATCCAAATCATGCAAATTTATCAAAATATAAATGCATGGATGACACATAATATCACACAAATATGATTGGCATATGAAATTCAATGTTATAGAGCAAAAGCTCACACGAAATAAATCGATAGATCTACTCACCTTCGGTCCACGCAAGCATCAACGATACACACTCGCACGTTGATAACCTAGCATAACAATTATACAATAATAGATCAGAAACAATCAATTACGACCCAAACAACTGACAACCAACTTATAACAACACTATGCTCAATAATCCCAAAAGCCGATATCTTATAGACCTACAATCAACAACTCACTTCAAAGTCCTAATGAAAATTTCAACTTCGAATAAATATTAGAATACTCATATACTCACAATGATCCGATCCGATAATCAATATCCATTTATTCCATAAGACCCATATGATCGATCAATCCTCGAATAAATATTTAGACAAATCCAATAAGGCTCAACTATAATTCCATGATCGAGTAACTCAAATCCAATCAATTTACATCCAAATAACAACAATATCCAATCAATATTCATTGATCCCACTAAACTAAATTATCGATTTAAGATTCTATTTAAGTTCTCAAGATCAATAAAATCATCAAAACCCGCAAAACAAACTATACTTCATTAAACATCAAATTTGGGATCATCTAAATCTCTAACATTCATCAAACTTGGTTATCAAGCTAAATATTTGAATTTCAATAAACTGCACAGAAATCTTTCAAAACCCATAACTTTCTATCTATAACTCCGAATTAGACGATTAATGATTCGTTGGAAAGCTCTTTTCAAAACCTATTTCTGTTTGTCAAATACATTTTTTCCAGAAACGACTTTATCATAGTAAAAAATACGATTTACGTCCAAGCATAAAATCAACCCGAAAATGATCATTAAATCCCTAAAACTAATAAATCTAATTTGATCTTATGAATTCCTTTGAGATCCATAAAAATCAAATCAAATAATCATTAAATTAAATCAATCAAACCCTAACCCTAATCCATCAAACTTCTTCTCCAAACAATTACTTGACGTAATCGTATCCTAACAAAAATAAATTAAAACTGAAAAAATCAATAGGGAATGATATCTCACCTTAGATCCGGTTACACCACCCACCATCTCCATCTAGGGTTAGGTCATCACAACCCTTCATAACTTTTGAGATTTGGATGAAAAACCCTAACTCAAACATGTTATTTAAAGGGGTTTACCGAAATTACAAAACGACCCCTGAAGTGTTTCTAGTTTACAATGACGTCCCTATCCGATTTACAAACAGATCCCTATCCGATTTACAGAAAAGTCCCAGAAGGCTATAAAAATGTATTCTGGATTCGCAACTAGATCCCTACGTCCAATAACTTGACACTAAGCCTAAAAATCAAATTTTTCGAACTCTGAATCTCACCAAATTTCAACCAAAGTATCTTAACACTATAAAGATCTACAGAAAAATATAAAATAATTATTTCAACATCAATTTATAATTATCATAATTATAAATCAAATTGGACCCATTTGGGCCCACCGCCAAATCTGAAAAATGAAATATAAAAAATCAAATTTTAAAATTTCCATTACATATTTAAAATAAATATATAAGGCCGAAAAATACCGAAACGTTACATTAGGTATTGTTTTGTTGTATTTACATTGTGGAAACTGTGTATTGATTAATACTGTTATATTTTATAAATGTAACAATTAATGAATATTGCGATTTGATGCGAAAGACACATTTAAGCAATACACAGTTTTTTGTTATTTTGTTACATTTGAAATGTAACAGTATTGTAAATGTGTGTATTTTTTTTGTATTTACATTTGAAATGTAACAATCTTATAATGACATAATGTTATTTAACATGCGGATTCATTGATATTTGGTTTGATTTGGGCTGAACCTGGGTAAGAAATGGGTTTAGGGTTTGGCTGAGGTTAAGCTTAGGATTAACTTGGGTTTTGAAGAGTGGATTTGGAGAATGATTTTGTGTAGGGAATGAATTTTCTACTCAAAAAATAGAACTCTTTCTCTCTCTCTAAATTTTCAAGTAGTAGGTGTAGGCTTGAGTGGTGGTGAAATGTGAAGAAGGTGAATTGGTTATGAATGGATGATGTTGGAGAAGTGCTTGGAGACCCCCTATTTATAGTAAAAAAAAGGGGGCAGGGGAATGTCCACTGGACAATAGGTCAAATTGGATAATAGGGTGGTTGATTTGACCCCCCATTAATTATCTATTCTTCTGACATTATCCAGGTGAGGGGCGGCTATTTGAAATTAGCCACCCAGTGAGGGGCGGTTACTCTCAAGTAGTCGCCTCAATGATGACCTGCCAAACGTCCCATCAGCGGTGGCTTGGGTCGGTTACTACGGTTGAACCGGCCAAGATGGGGCTACTAAAGAGAACAAACCGCCGCAATTATTAGCATTAAATGCTACTTTATGTCCCATCCAGAGAAGCGGTTTGGGGTCGGCTACGGGGGCTACTAGTTAAAGCTAGCCGCCCGGGAAGAGGCGGCTACTTCCAAATAGGTGCCCCTGTGGCTTTGGGGTTTTCCTAAGTGTTGGACTAGGGTTTTCGGTTCTGGTTTCTAAAGAAGTTTTCATTAAATGTCCTAATGTGGGTCATTTCTAAATGTTACTTGAAGTATTTTCATCTTTTTGGACGGTCAAAATTAGAGTATCAACAATGTGGCAACTGGACGTGCTTGCTGGGCATGCTGGAGCACGATGGGGCTCACGGCAAGACAAGGCTTTCGGGCTGGACACATGGCGGGGCACAGCATGCTGGCTAGGATTGACGCGCGATGAGATTGGGCGCACGACAACGAAAGTACAAGTAGGTGCAGTGAGTCGCGGGAGGGCGTGGGGAGGGCAGGGCAGCACAGAGGGGCGAAAGAGGACAGTCGGTGTCGTAGGGAGATGCGCAGAGGTGTGCAAGTCTATAAGGAGGAGGCGCGCGGAAATGAAGGATTCCAAAAAAAAATTTAGGATTCTTGAGGTGGAGACTCTAATACCATGTTACAATTAGAGAGAGAAAATGAGAATCTTTGTATTCTTTTTAATGTTTAAGCCATTTATATACAAATACATAGAAGTTACATGTGTAATACACAATACATATAATGACAAAACACTTATAATCTAACAATTTGATATATTATATGTGGATTACTCCTCACATAAACCAATTAGTCCACTGCAGTGAATGGCTATCAAATGTTTATATCAAGGATAACATTTCACAAGATCATAGAATTTATTCATTTTTCGCATCTTTTTAATATTATTGTTTTAACCAAATTTAATATCTTGATCAAAATTAATGTTATTCACATGAATTAAAATTGGATAGATATATAATACCGAATCAATGTTATTATCAGTATTCATCAGGGATTGGAGATACTTGTGATGATAGTTTAAAATTTAACAAAAAAATATGATATATAAATAAATAACACTTTTTTCCTAAAAAAAATTTATCATTAACTGATTCATTTTAAAAAAAAAAATGTAATTTATCCACCCATAGGTATCGATCAATAAGCACATGTTTTGATTGAGAATAGAAGATGGAATAAATGGGTATAATGTGTAATAAGCGGTTTAAGATTGTTTAGATAGCTGAAATAAATGAGAATATGTATATCAGAATAAATTAGTATAAAGTAGTCTATGAATTCCAGCCAACCCCTGGAATTAAGTTATTACATGTGAGAAGGTAATTTTTTCCTTTAATCAACTTAATCGGACAGAGCCTCCTTCTTGAATCCGAACCCAAAAGAGTATAGATCCTGCACTCAAAAAGAAGAATCAAGGGAGACACCGATGTGGTGCCAGCCATGGAGACTCTAAAGAGATGTATCAATAAGGGAATTCAAGGGTTTAACTCGCTATAAGTGTGGCTTGATTAAAAGATAACTCATACATGGGTTTGTTGTTAACCTTCCCCTTTATAGGATTCATGGGCTAGATAGCCATTGTCATTGGCCTCATAGCTGTTGTAACAACTCTCCCTTAATGGCTGCCTTGTAGGCAAATTTTGTGGTAACCGTCCTATTTTATTGTAGTTGAACGTGCCTTTAATTACCTACGTTTTATGAGTAATGAGCCTTAATTATTCACCTGGCAGTTACTAGCATTATGATTGCCTGACCATTTCCGAGGTCCTCCTCGTAGTCTTGGTCTAGTCGGAACACGAAGTCTTGCTCAGCGTGTACCTAGTCTTTCGTCCGTGAGGCGTGAGACCATTCAACCAAGTCTGATTCAATTTGGTCAAGTCTCACTTGCTTAGGATGGTATTTGCCCATGGGGTGTAAGACCGTCTAACCAGACCTGATTCAATCTGGTCGAGTTTCACTTTCTCGGGATGGCATTCGCTCGCAAGGTGTAGGACTGTCTAACCAGACCTTGCTTATTTCGATGAGAGGTCAGTCTGGTCATGTCTCACTTGATCGGGACTGCCTACTTTGTATTCCACTATCTGATTCGGGTTCTTAGCCCATCTAATCCCTGACACATGTCCTCTTTTAATATGGTGCATATTTTTCCCTCCACAATAGGTTATTTAACCTAAAAGAATATGTGAGTCAACAATCAAATTAATTGTCACCACCTCTTATAAATCAACTGTTAAATCAACTATCATCATTTTTTCACCTTTTATAAATCTTTATCCACACCTTATTCCAATTTTACCCGGATAACAAAAACTTTATTATTACATTTTTCAACTAGAATAATTAAAAAAACTACCAAACATATATAAAATTATTTATATTAGAACAGTCATATAATTCAGAATAAGTTAATTCTCTATCCTAAGGGTTTGTTTTCCTATCGAACACTGTACAACCAGCAAATATATTTCTATAAGAAAAAAACTTGGGCATGAAATAACTGTCGAATCTGGGCTTGTGTGTGATTCTATGCATACAGGGTTTTCTAACTAATCGTTGGATTTTTCATGTATTATAAAAGGGTAGATTAGAAGTGGAATTTGGCAGATAGATTAATATATATAATAATAGTTTGACAAAGAGTAACAAACAAGAAATATAATTAACCAACATGATTATGTAGTCAAATTAATTGAAACTTTTCCCAAAATTTATTATCCTAGAAGCATGTATACCCATGTGTCTTTTGTTTGACAAACAAATATATATATATATATATAGATAGCTAATTAAGAGATCAGCAGGCTTCATCTTTGTATTGAGAAAAAACACATATGATTAGAAAAATTAGGGTTAGGGTTACAATAATCATTTAAAGTAAACACATATTACGACTGATTGTGCCGATTGGGCATGCAAAAAGAAGAAAAAAAGAGAGCTTAAACTTAAGACTGTGTAGAAATAATTCTTCACAGAGTTTAAAAACATAATCTCTCTGGTTGAGACAAATTTGAAAACTTCTCATTCAAAAAAGAGAAAGAACTTCATGACCTAATACATAAAATTGAGTCAAATTTTTGCCAACTTTCCAACTTCTAATCATGATTATATTTGAAAAGAATTTTCATCCATACACTGTATATGAATTAGATTTGATACCCGCATTCGCTCCTATGTCATTCGGTCTAAATATGAACAATAATTGGGTGATCCAAATATTTTAGAAAAAGAATGTCTTGATATTTAAATTTAAAAATTATGATAAATCATAGAAGATATTTAAATTTAAACAGTATGTAATACAAATATATAAAAAAAATTAACAGTGCAGGTGATATCTGGACCCCAAAAAATAAACCTCTCTCGAAGGCCCCTTGGGATGTAATTAATTGGTTTGTTGACTTTTCAAAAAATGATAAAATGTCAAAATACAAATCTTTCATTCATTAAAAATCTATCACATTAACCCAAATCCTTTCATTTTCTCTATTCGGTTATAATAACTTTTCCATGTGAATCTTGAAATCCATTTATCCATTTTAAATTTTGAATTTTGAAATCATTACCTAAATTACAATTAAACCTAGATTACACCAAAAGTTACCTAAATTATTAACATATATAGTTACTATATGAAGCAATTATATCAAGTACATTTCTTAAATATTTATATCTCACACAACAATTTGTTACATTTACATAAAAACTGTTACATTTACCTAAATGTAACAAAGAGTTACATTTATCTAAATATTTTAGGTTTCATGCAATGTTTAAACAATTTAGAAACAGATTCTTGATCAACAATCCATTTAAGGCTTCTAGGAAATTGTGGACCACCATTCCCATTGACGTTTTCAGTCATGGAAACCCAAGCTGTGTCACAGGCAGAAACGCTTATCTCTCCTTCTCCCATAGAATCCAACATGATTTTGATTTTCTTGATTTTTTCAATTATGTCATCCATTAAAACCTTCAAATAAGTATCAATAAATCACACAATCTCTGATATATTTGCTAATAACCAATAGATATTTCTATTTTAAGGATGGGATCATAACTCAGTGGTTGATCAGATAATTTCAGTGAAAAAAGTCATAGGTTCAAGCCTCATCATTTACCTAAATAAAACAATGTACTTCAATTATGAGAGTTCAAGGAAATGCTTGTTTGGGTTATCTTAGGTGCTTCATCCCCATTAATATGTTCTTGTGCTATATTACTCTGTGAGCAGTCAATGGGAACTACATGTCCTGCAAAATAATAAATTGAATAATATCATTTAATCTTTACAAATGGTCTCTGCAAAATAATAGATTGATCATTTCATCTTTACAAATGGTCTTTTACAGTTCATGTGTTCATGCATGCATACAATATTAGAAAAAAATGCATCTCTATGTGAGTACAGTCATGCACACAATACACTAAAATTTGGAAAATGTTAAATTCAGTCATTTTTATCAACCAAAACTTGGATTTCACATGTTTTTATTTTTTAAAAATAGTAAACATCATCTATATAAAAAATGTCAAACATCTTTTTTATTGTGTGATACATATAACAAATATATGTATTTGAATGTTACATTAATAAATGTAACAAATATAAATTACTATTTGCATTGAAACAAATGAATGTTACATTTCATACTATTACATTTATGAATTAACAAATATTCGAATATGAGTATGTTCGATGTCAGAAATGTAACATTAACGTCATATAAATCATATATAAATTAAATGTAACTAACCTTAGAAATAGTAGAAATACAGATAAAAAGTTTTGACTGCGAAGAAACGAGTAACTCATTAAACCCGGTGGAAAAGACTCTCACTTATTATGACAAACAATAGGAAATGAATAGTAAGATCAATGGAATGCAATATGGATGGACAGGAGGCCTACAATGGGAGTCAATGATACAGACAGAAATCCCAAACTTTGGGTATATAATTGTCTCCTTTGAGAAAGACTTCACTTTTTTTTATATTTAAAGATGGGATTTTATTTTTTATTTAATCAATCATAATTGTCTTCTTATTTTGTGGGGATCAATTATCAAAAAAATAAAATAATCAAATAAGGGTATAAGAGGTGGTAGACACATGCCCTTGGAACATACTACAGCCCCAAGTGGCGAAGAGCCGACATCGGGGTGCCAAACCTTCCCGTCGATGTGATCTCTTGGGAAGATCAGCCTGTTATCCCTAGAGTAACTTTTATCCGAGGTCTATAAAGTTGTGGCGTAAAAAATATTATTCAAAAATTTATATTTTTTTTTTTGGAGTAGATGTCTCTCCATTCTTCAATGTATCTGGACTATTGTGATTTTTCATTTGTCACATTTAGATATTTTTCACGTAATTGACATATTTAAAGTGATTTCTAGCGTGTTTGTGACTTTGGAAACAAGGTTCCATTAGTCTCTTATAATGGCCACACCACAAGAAAACAAATTGAGAATAATGAATTTGACTTTGACTAAAGAGAGATTGAATTAGAGTCATGTTTTATGACATAAATTTCTGCTGAGGGAAAAAAATCCATTCATCAAAATCAAAGTGATGATGAATCACAAACATATCAAACTCACATTTAATTTGCAGACATCAGACACAATTTTTCAGACAATTGGAGAGGGGGAATGCTCACAAATTCCAAATGGGTTGGCGCCCTTGGGTAATAAAATTGCATATAAATGTTGACCATTCAGTAGATTAGTAAAAAATATATATAAAATAATAGCTCTGATGGTCTTCTCAGTCATACAATTTGAACATAGCTATGTTGTTTTGTGTGCGCTTTTTATGAGTAAGAGATTGCGAACAAATAAAATGTTGGTCTATTATAGAAGTCAAAACAATGCAATAAATCTTTCAAACCAAACATGCCTTCTCTTGTTGTGGATGTGCCACTTCAATGAAGGTTAACCTATGACATTGATTGCTACACCTGGAAGTTTCAAACAGGAGATAATCTTCGTTGTTTAATTTAAAACCTCTCTATGGTTTTTATCATCAATAGAATTTGGAACAAGATATTTGTGACATATCAATGTATTATGATTCTAAGATGAGAAAGTCTACCAAGGCCGGCCCTAAGCATACTAATAGACGACCAAGGCCGGCTCATAGGGCCCCCTATTTTAGGAGGCCCCCAAATGTCTAAATAAAATGTTCTATAATCCCTATTTTATTGGGACTTCTTACTTTTCTTTGAACTACTTCATACTAATTTTAAAACTCTTTTATTTATTATTTGATTTGTAAAAAAGAAAAATCAATTAGTTTCATATTTATTTTATAATTTTTTTTTTGTATTTTCGTTTTCATTTTATTGATTTTTTTTAATTCTAATTGAATTTTTTTTTATTCCCTACTTTATTGGAATTATTTGGATAGTATAATATTTATTTTAAAACCTATGAATATCTTCTTTTTTTTCAATTTTTAGTTTTGTTTCATCACATGTAATTTTCTACTTTTATTCTTTTTTTATTTTTATGTTACTCATTTTTTCGTTTATCTTAACTCCTATGATTTTTCCTCCCTATTTTATTGGGATTTTTCTTTTTAAAAGTTTACCCATATTTTCTTTTTGTTTGTTATCATTTGTCTCTATTTTACAGGGATTTTGTTTTATTTTTATTTAATACAAATAAAAAATTAATGGTAGATCATATTTTTTTATATTTGTTTTTATCATTTAGTCTCTGATTTTTCAAACTTTACATTATTTTTCACAAGCCCCAAATAGGTCCCATGATGTGGCACAAATACATTGTCCATAATACCCTTATTAATATATCCGATGAATTCACTATTCTCCTCTTCTCTTCATTGACGCAGTGTTATCGTTTTTTTATTATTTATTTAAAAAACCTGAGTATATAATGAAATCAAAATTGTCTATTCTTCTTTAGGAATGGGAAGAAGGGGTGAAGGAGAGGTCGTTTCGTCTGTTGATATTGCAAAGATCACATTTTCTAATGTTTCGGTCACAAGGACTCGATTCTTTGTCGTCTTAAAGCAGCACACTGGATTCTGTTCTGCACGCTTCATTCTTCTTGAAAGCTATAGCTGATAGCGAAGAACGAAACCTCAATAAACATAGAGAAAGACCCCCACCCATACCATAGACCTCTTTACTCAAACCTCACGCCTCTCAAATCGAAACGCCGTGAAGCCGAGAGGATCGGCTGCCCTTCCTCTGTTGTCTCCATCGACGCTCAGAACAACCCTTTTTTTTCGATTTGGATCTCACCTCAATGTCTCTCGGAACAGGTTTGACAATATGTTTTGCCTTTTATTTTAAATGTTTAAACACGAATTTTTTTCATACATTGAATGTCGTTTTTCACAATTTGATCTGTTTTGTCAATTTTGTTACATTTGAAATGTAACAGTCTTGTGCATATGTGTAGCAGAAGCACCGGCGGTCTCTGTAATGATTATTTCAGTTTCTGTTATGGTAGTGGTTTTAATAAGTGCTTCAGCTTCAATGGCTTCGTCTGTTCTAAGCCGTTCTAAGGAGACAACGATCTCGAAGAACATAAAAGCTCAACCTCTTCAAACACGGGTGGTGGTGGAGGTGGTGGTCTCAGACATGGACTCTCCGAGATAACCACAAAAGCGAGGTCGCCATTGAAGATAGAGAAGGTGAAGTAAATCGTGAGCCAGGTTAGGTGTCGCTACTAAACTTAATCCAAATACAAGGCCAAAATTTACAGCCATTTTTTTTCTTTTACTTGAAAAAAAACAATGCTAATATAATAAAAATTGAAAGTGATAAAACATAAAAACAATATCCAAAAGTTACAAACCACTAACGGTCTTACAAAATATCAGAGTCTGACATAAACAAAATACTAGAGAGAAAAGACATACTAAACCACCCCCTGTGGGAGCCATCTAAACTAAACAAACCTAAATAGTTGATCGCAACTATAATTTATCCTCGAACCGCTACGTCGAAGAAATTTCTAAAAGATGCGAAAATTTCAAACTTCATCTTAATCCTCAGAATACGCAATACCTGGTTATGAAACAACCAGCCCATATCGAATAGGGTGAGCAATTAACTCAGTGAATAAGCCCACTGACAAATTACTTCATATGATAGTTACATATAAAAATAAGGTTTTATGAAAATCAGAATTTCATTTAAAAAATATTTTATTTTATTAAATTAATTTAAAATCATAAACTTTAAAAAAATATTTTAATGCACACGTGGCCCAAATCATTGGCCCACATCAGAGAAATCATGAGAGTTAAAAAAAATATATATATATATATATATATATATATATATATAAGAATTTTCTTTTAAAAAAATCAAATTAAATTCATGAGCTTAACAAAATATAGTTTTAATGCAATCACGTGACCCAATCCTTGGTCCACGTCATTTAAATCATGCAGCTTAAATGATATGACCGGGTAGAGTTCTCAATCGGAAGAACCGTTCCCCAAAACAGGTGTGTCAAGCCCCAAGCGACTAAATCGCTCAAAAAGCTCCCTCGAGGAGACGTCGGATCCAGAAGACGCTGATGGTCGCCGCTGCCATCACTACGAGAACACCAGCACAGGATGCCCCGGTTGCTGCAGACTCCAAACAAAGGAATCCGCCGCTGCAAGGAATGCTTTACCACACCCCTCACCGATCTTGGGACTCTTCGAGTCCTAGACCTTCCTCCCCAAAGGCGAAATACTACGGGGGGATTTATTCCAGAAAATATGTCATGATATGCATCTTGATAAAATCTCCTAGAACTAGGTTGTCTCCACTAGTCCTAAATTTTTCTAAAATTCTCGAAATGAAAATCTTTAATCCAAATATTATTTCGAAAGCATAAGAAACAGAAAATATATTATGTTAATTCTTGAAACATGAATAGCATAATTCATGCTATTTTAATGACATGATGAATGAATTAAATCATGCAACTTCATTCAACGAAAATGCAATTTGATCAACGTGAAGAAAATATCCAAATCATGCAAATTTATCAAAATATAAATGCATGGATGACACATAATATCACACAAATATGATTGTCATATGAAATTCAATGTTATAGAGCAAAAGCTCACATGAAATAAATCGATAGGTCTACTCACCTTCGGTCCACGCAAGCATCAACGATACACACTCGCACGTTGATAACCTAGCATAACAATTATACAATAATAGATCACAAACAATCAATTACGACCCAAACAACTGACAACCAACTTATAACAACACTATGCTCAATAATCCCAAAAGCTGATATCTTATAGACCTACAATCAACAACTCACTTCAAAGTCCTAATGAAAATTCCAACTTCGAATAAATATTAGAATACTCATATACTCACAATGATCCGATCCGATAATCAATATCCATTTATTCCATAAGACCCATATGATCGATCAATCCTCGAATAAATATTTAGACAAATCCAATAAGGCTCAACTATAATTCCATGATCGAGTAACTCAAATCCAATCAATTTACATCCAAATAACAACAATATCCAATCAATATTCATTGATCCCACTAAACTAAATTATCGATTTAAGATTCTATTTAAGTTCTCAAGATCAATAAAATCATCAAAACCCGCAAAACAAACTAAACTTCATTAAACATCAAATTTGGGATCATTTAAATCTCTAACATTCATCAAACTTGGTTATCAAGCTAAATATTTGAATTTCAATAAACTGCACAGAAATCTTTCAAAACCCATAACTTTCTATCCCTAACTCCGAATTAGACGATTAATGATTCGTTGGAAAGCTCTTTTCAAAACCTATTTCTGTTTGTCAAATACATTTTTTCCAGAAACGACTTTATCATAGTAAAAAACACGATTTACGTCCAAGCATAAAATCAACCCGAAAATGGCCATTAAATCCCTAAAACTAATAAATCTAATTTGATCTTATGAATTCCTTTGAGATCCATAAAAATCAAATCAAATAATCATTAAATTAAATCAATCAAACCCTAACCCTAATCCATCAAACTTCTTCTCCAAACAATTACTTGACGTAATCGTATCCTAACAAAAATAAATTAAAACTAAAAAAATCAATAGGGAATGATATCTCACCTTAGATCCGGTTACACCACCCACCATCTCCATCTAGGGTTAGGTCATCACAACCCTTCATAACTTTTGAGATTTGGATGAAAAACCCTAACTCAAACATGTTATTTAAAGGGGTTTACCGAAATTACAAAACGACCCCTGAAGTGTTTCCAATTTACAATGACGTCCCTATCCGATTTACAAACAGATCACTATCCGATTTACAGAAAAGTCCCAGAAGGCTATAAAAATGTATTCTGGATTCGCAACTAGATCCCTAGGTCCAATAACTTGACACTAAGCCTAAAAATCAAATTTTTCGAACTCTGAATCTCACCAAATTTCAACCAAAGTATCTTAACACTATAAAGATCTACAGAAAAATATAAAATAATTATTTCAACATCAATTTATAATTATCATAATTATAAATCAAATTGGACTCATTTGGGCCCACCGCCAAATCTGAAAAATGAAATATAAAAAATCAAATTTTAAAATTTCCATTACATATTTAAAATAAATATATAAGGCCGAAAAATACCGAAACGTTACATTAGGTATTGTTTTGTTGTATTTACATTGTGGAAACTGTGTATTGATTAATACTGTTATATTTTATAAATGTAACAATTAATGAATATTGCGATTTGATGCGAAAGACACATTTAAGCAATACGCAGTTTTTTGTTATTTTGTTACATTTGAAATGTAACAGTATTGTAAATGTGTGTATTTTTTTTGTATTTACATTTGAAATGTAACAATCTTATAATGACATAATGTTATTTAACATGCGGATTCATTGATATTTCAATGATCAATCATATTAATATTCATGACTATTTGGTTGCAGGAAGTCTGTTACATTCTTTCTCCTCTTTTTTGTTTCTACAACATTTTTTTAAATGAATGTTATAAACTGTTACATTCACATATTTATGTTACATTTATGCATCACTGTTACATTTATGCAACACTGTTACATTATGTTACATTTACACAATTATGCAATCATAAGATTGTTACATTTACATTTATTCATTACTGTTACATTCTCTAACAGTTATAATCATAAAAAAAACTGAAACTTTTTTTTTGTGTTATTTAGATAATTTTGGTGTAATTTAGTTAAATTATGGTATAATTTTAATGAAAAACAATTTAGGTAGTTTTTGTGTAAGTTAAATAAGTTTTGTTATAAAATTCATAAGAATTTCAAAATTCAAATTTTGAAATAGAAAAATTTTAGAATGGGATATATTTTTTAAAATAGGTAAATTTTAAAATATGCAAATTCAAATTAATGTAAAAGATTAATGAGAGAAAAAAGGAGGATTTAGGTTAATGGGATCTATTTTTAATAAAGGGCATATCTGTATTTTGTCATTTTACCCATTTTCAAAGTCTACAAGCTAATCAATAAGGTGATGACACCTCATGGAGCTTGTGAGTGGGGCCTATGAGTTGGGGCCTGGGTATCATCATCCTTTTTTTAATATTTATTTCATTGGGATTAGGTTCTATTAGATTTAAGTGTGTAAAATAAATAAAATTTAAAATTTAAAATTATTATTTTGTTGTTAATAGGGGCCCATTTTATGAGACCGCCTAAGGCCCCATCTCATTTATCTAATCTCAGAGCCGCACCTGGAGCCTATTGGTCCTCAAGATTCATAGGAAGAGATAACCAAGGGTAGTTTGTTATCCTGCTTAAATATTTCATTGTTAGGGAACTAAAGATTTTGTTTATCTTGATTACTTGATTCAATGAATCAATTCCAATTAGTTTACTTATCATGAGCTATGATGGTTTTCTTAATTAATCATTCAATTGAACATGATGACTCTGTTCTTGTGTGTGTGTATTATTTTGTTTGTCACTTGCACGTAAAAACAAATGTTTTGTCTATTATTTTGTTTTCTCATCTATAGAAGTCAAAAGAATGCAAATAATTCTTGTAAACCAAGTAAGCCTCCTTTTGTTATGAAGGTGCCACTTCAATGACATTGTTAATCAAGTGGCTTCTGTGAAGTTTCAGATGAGAAAACTTTCAATGTTTAATTTGGATCTATTCAGTTGGGTTTCATAATCAATTAGAAACAAATCCCTGAAAGAGAGGTGGCAGCACATAAAAAAAAATGTGGGGACAATAGACATGATTTGTCTATACTTTTCCCTTGAAGAATGGAGGATAAAAGAAAGGTGTATTGAATAGTTGCATGCATATTATATTAATCAGACATTGTTGATGTATATACTATGCTTCATGTGAATTGCATGTATTAAATTTTAATTAAAAAGTGCAGCGTGGCCACAGTGCTAACGTGTGACAAGCTGAATGTCTGCTCTCGAACTAATATTAGGGTTCTTATTTGGATAAATAATTAAGTTATTTGGATAAATAATGTAGCTCCCATTTGGATAAATAATGAAGTTATTCTAAGTTTTATTACTATTTTAGTATAAATAAAGATAAAGCGATTTTTTGTTTGGTAGTGTTTTGAATTATTCTTGTTGAGAAACATAATAATAAAATTATTGTTGTTTGGATAAAATATGAATAAGGTGTGCATAAGGATTTATTAAAGGTAAAAAATGATGACAATTGATTTAACAATTCATTTATAAAATGTGATGGCAATTCATTTAACAATGGGCCCACATATTTTTTTCAATTGAATAATCTGGAATAACTTAATTTAATGGGTTGGCTAGAATCCATATACCACTTTATACCAGTTAATTCTAGCATACCGATTTTCATTTATTCCAGCCTTCCAAACATCCATTTGGAGGCTATTCTGACTTATTCCGATTCCTATTCTCGAACCAAATGGGGGCTTAAAAAGTAAAAATGCATAATAAGCACATTTCTATTTAATTTTTCAAGATATATGCTTGCATAATAAAATATATAATTTAAAAAAAATGAAATATATAACCAAATGAATTGAATACGCATTTTTTCAATTTTCTTAATTAAGTATAACAACTCATATAGTAGAATATATATATATATATATATATATATATATATATATATATATATATATATATATATATATATATATATATATTATATATTAGACATTTAATATATATCTCTTCAATGTATGAATGATTTATTCTTACATAATTAGGCCCCTATTTGGCAGTGATATAAGTTATTCTGAAATAGATAACTTCCAATATACATAACAATATCGGTCCCTTTATGCATGATTTTCAGTTATTCTCATTGAAAAATATATAAATTTTTAATTAACTAGCCAAACCTCGGTTCATGAAATAATTTGGAGGTCACAAAATAATTTGCACCCAGACATGCATAATTTTGGATTTCCAATAGGATCCGGTGCATGAATACTGGTATGATTGCACACTCCAATCTACTTAAATGAGAAGTGTCTTTGATTTCATCCTTAAGCACAAGGGTATAAAGATAACAGAAAATACATTAAAAAATCTTCTAGTCCCCGTTTGGATAGTAGAATTGAGTTATTCTGGATAGATAGCTATGCCAATATAGATAACAAATCAACAAGAATAAGAGATTTTATGTTTGGTTGTGTTTTTTTTTATTCTCATTAGAAAACGTTATAATAAAGATTGAGTTGTTTGGTAGATAAAAAATAAAATATAAATAACGTGTAAAAAAGTTGATTTGATATGTGGGCCCATGGGAATAGATAAAATGAGTATAGCTTATCCTAGGGGTTACTTAGAATTGTTATACTCTCATATACTCGTTTAAACTTGGTTAGTAATACCAAGTTATACCCTGCAAACAAATAATCATTTTCTCTATCCATTCTTATACCACCCTTATACTAACTTTATACTCGTTTATTCCATTTACCAAACGGGGGGCTAGAGTTTCAAAAAACCCAATTCAACCATTTTTAAAAATTCTACTAAATCTTTTTTAATCTAATTAATATTTTTCTACTGTAAATTGACTGAATTATTCTTATATCATTTTATAAACTCTCACTAGTCTAATTTAAAATGATCTTCACACTAAATTCAATTAATAAAATATTAACAACATAGGAAATGAATTTTCATTTGAGAATGTGTTTACATTTTTTTGTTTACACTATAAAAACATCATTCTTATAAAAATGAGTATCACTATAATATTTTTAAATATAAAAGATGTATAGGATTTTTTGGTTATTCTTTCTCACATAAATCAATTTTTTGTATAATCCTTGAAAGATATGTTCCTAAAAAATATTTTAAAATCTAATTATTTATAATAAAAAAATGTATTGAGAATTTAAAAATAAAATATTTTACCAATGTTTGCTATTGATTATTTTAGAGGACCAATATATACAAAAATTAATCATTTTCAAAGAAAAAAAATTTATTTTTATATATTTTATTAACAATGAAGTGGGATATGAGACATTTTTAAAAAGTGAGAAAGGGTTTAAATATTGCATGGGATAATGATAATTTTGGCATTTCAAGTACAAGAATGGTAATGAAGACATTTTTGGGTAGACTTAATTTAAAACAAAAATTGGGCATAGTATTGAAAAAGTGGAAAATTACAAATACCCAAATCAACCATTTTTAAAAATTATACAAAAAAATATTTTTTGAGAATTTTGTTACATTAGTTGCCCTTATCTAGTATAATCCATAACACTCTGTTTAAATATTTCACACCCACTTAATTGATAAATTTTAATCAAACACAAAAAAATAGATTTTACTTGACAAAAATCCTTACTTTATTTTTTGTATTTTTGAAAATCATATTAAGAATGAGTTGGAAGCTTTAGCAAACTTGAATATTTACTATATGTTAGAGAAAATTATGTTATTTATATTATGGAATATCAAAAATTCAAAAAAAAATTAAAATTTGGAAAATTGAACAAAATATTCTAAAACTTAGAATGATATTTGTGTCAATATAGATTCTTAAGATGGTACTCTTAAATAAATGTAAATTTTTTTAACAAATAAAAGATTAATTTATGAAGCTAAATTTTTTTGTTGAATGGATGAGTGTAACATGTTTAAATAAATGTGAAGGAGAATTTAATTATTAGCTAGAATAAAGAAAATTAAGTCATGAGCGCTAATGCATGCACTCCTACTTGCAGAGTGATACACTATGATAGTGCAATATATACTGCGCTATCATAGTGTATATCTTTTATCATAGTGTATGACACAAATTTTTTTTTATTTTTTCAACTAGAAAAAAAATACTGTTGTATCTCAGTATATACATCATTTTATATAGTAGCATACACTTCAAAAGGGGAGTGTATTGTTTTTTTTTAGAAAAAAGAAAAAAACGATGTAGACTATAATTGGGGCTACAATGGGGGATGGATGTACTTTTTCCCTTAAGTCATTTCATGTTGCATGACTCTCAAATGAAAAAAAAATTGACACAAATTTTAAAAGTAACTTATTTGAGTATTTTTAAATTTTAAAAGATCTTTTTGAATATTTTTCCTTTTTTAATCCCTTGTTTTAGTTCCATGCACTTTTTTAAAACCCCCCAATTTAGTTGTTATAGCCTTTTATAATCCATTCAAATATCGTCCCTATATTCCAATTTGTGAACCAAGATTTGATTAAGTCGGAGTTCAATGAATCAAACCCTCTAGAGCATCATTCCTTCAATATATATATACACACACATCTACATACACACACACACACACGTGTGTAGAGAGGGCTGATGGGGTGCAACGGTCACACCGTGCACTATATCGTGCGGCAGTCCATGTGAACTATCAAATCTATGTGGCTAGATCTGACGGTGTGTAGTGTTTTGGAAAAATGTCATGTAACCTGTTAACCAGGTTGACAGATCACATATATAACCCCCTTTTTTCACCCTCATTAGTCTCTCTCTCCTCATTTTTTCACCCCCAAAAGACTGACCAGCACATAAGTACACAAGTCACAACGTATCCTTCAGTTTCTTAAACTTAAATACACTTAACGCGATGGTTAAAACCATCACTATAAGATGTGCATAATGACGGTTTTTAACCGTCATCATACATATGTCAAAATGTTACTATATACATAATAAGACACCACATATTTTTCCTTCCAAACCAATAATTCTCTAAGAATGTTGTTACACTCAGTTTAAAAGTCCGACCATATCTTAGACTCTACGTCAGACTGCCGACGTGGAATTTTTTTTTGAAATGCCACGTCAGCTCCTCAAAAAAAGCAATCGAAAATTTTCCTCCAAAAGTTCCCGCCCATTTTTTAGGATCCATCACTCTTTCATCCCTCCTTTTTGGATCCATTAAAAACATTTCATTTACAATTTCTTTCTCTCTCTCAAACTCTGCATCAATCACTACAGACCATCCACTGAAGGGGGTGATAGAGAGGTACCACAAGGAGCTCAACCCTATTGTCCCCACCGCCGTCCGTTTCGATGCTCGCCGACATGAAATCTCAAATCCCCTCAACCCCGCAGTCCAATCCGACAGCGTTGAACGTCATTAGACTACTATCTATCGATAAGATCTTATTGCAGATGGTGGTCACAACCTGTTTGATGAAATGCATGAGTGGAATTGTCAGTGTTTATGATGTGTTTGTTTATTGTAGGTGGATGCGCAAGCAGCGCTGATTGGGGAGATGGAGAACCTGTTGGACATAGCAGAGACGTTGGTAGTAAAGAAGGAGGAGAGGGTGACGCAGTCTCTATTAGAGATCCCTGTCTGGGGGTCTCCGAGAGACCTCGTCGCTGCTCTAGCTAATGGTGGTGAAGACGATGATTCAGATTGATTGAGATTATGATGGAGCTTTTGAAGATGTGTTGCTATTTTTTTGACAAGTGAAGTTAACTTTTTCTTATCTGTGATTGTGATCAATGTTTGTTTTTTTACGTGTTGACGTTCTTGCTGTTTGAATTTGTGTGTGATACGTGGATTTTATCATTTCATTGGATATTTTTTGTTATTAGAGAATAATAAACATTAATAAGTACATACCTGATCTGAGTAGGTATATACTTATACAAGGAGGTATATAACTTATTGAATGACAAATAAAGTACTTGAGACTTAAGAATATAAAAAGAATTCTATATAAAGTCGTTTTGCCTTGGGTAAAAGAATATGCTTGGATTTGATATTAAAGTAAGTATCAATGATAGTCTTGTGTGTAATGCTGAGGTGCTCTCTTAGGCTTTCAAATGCAATGTTTAACGTTCTAAACTTAGCTATTTGTATTAAATGTGAATAAGCATTTAACAAACTTTGATGGCACATGCAATGTTTAATGGAGCATAAACCTCGATAGATTCATAAACATTTGAAGAGATTGGGATTACAATCATACCAACTAAACGAGGAATCTGGCATATGGATGACATCGTAAATGTAGAAGTGAACAATATGATTATTTATAAAAAGTTTACTTATTATTTTCAATCTAGCGTGGACATTTCTTCAAGTTCTGTAAGGTGATTTTTACGTTTTGACCTTGACTATTTGTATTAAACATGAATAAGTATATAACAAATTTTTAATGATACATTCAATGTTTAATTGTGCATATACTTCGATAGGTTTATATGACAGCCAAAACATCACGTATATGACAGCCAAAAACATCACATATATGACAGTCAAAACATGACTGAATAAACATCAACCAAAATTGTATTATTTACTTATTTAGATTTTACAAAATTCATCACCCATGAATCCAGTGGTAATCATAGCATGCATATATTTTGGCGTTTTGGCTCCCTTGGTTTGGGTTGGGTTGTATATAGTACAAAATTCATCTCTCATGAATCCAATGGTATATACTAGCCTAATGTAATTATATAGTAGTCAAAAAAGGGTGTATGCTTATATAGCACGAATGTTAATTTTCAACATAGCATATTTGGACAAATTTTTGAATCAGCAATATTTATTTTCAAAGATACAAGTTAAGATTAACAACAATTGAAATACCAAGTCATTGAATAACAGCGATTTATGAAACTATATGCTATCAAAAGAAAATAAAAAAATAAAAAATCTCTGTGAAAAATGATTTATGAAACCATATGTACCATTTACTTGTTCAGATTTTTAGTTGGGAAAGAAGATGATAGTGGAACAACATTGATTGATACATGCATGTGCATGAGGACTCTTCGAGTGCCTTTATAAATTCCTCAAGTGAAGTGATCCAAAATAACAACAATAAGACACCCCCCCCCCCAAAAAAAAAATCAGAGGTTATGTTTCAAGGCCATCACAAACCGCCTTCATCTGTGGCCTCGCCTCCGGGTCCACCTCCATGCACGCCATCGCCACGTGGAATGCCACTCCCACCTCCTTCTTCACCCTCACCTCCCCAAGCAACCCCTGATCCACCACCTCCAACAACGGCCCTCCTCATTGAGGCGGCGGAGGAAGAAGAGGCCGGCGATCTTGGAGGGGAGGTAGCCGGAGAGGTTCTTGGAGGAGAGGGAGAGGGAAACGACGCAAAGGGAGGCAGAGAGGTTGGAGCAGGAGACGTTTGACCAGTGGAAGGGGTCGTCGGAGGAGGAGTCCCAGTCAAAGAGGGTGGAGAGGGGGTCGGAGACGGTAGATTTGAAGGCGAGGAGACTCAGGCCGTCGGAGTGAGGGCGGCGGCGATGGCAGTGAAGGAGACGATGAAGATGACGAAGAGAAAGTGGTGGTTCTTCATTATTATCGTCTGGTCTGCATTGATTTTTTGGGTTTTATTTCAAATGCTGTTGAGGAATTTTGAATTTCAAAATTCGAATCACTCATCCGGGCCTGCCTAAAGAAACGAATAAAGAAAGAAAAAAAATGCCACGTCACCAAGTCTCACCACGTCGGATCCTATGTGGAGTCTGAGAAAATGACTGTGAGTGTAATATTTTCCATTCTCTAACACCCAATATTTTCAACTTGTAGGGTTGGGAGTGAGGTTGTTAAGATCACATCCTTCATGGTGAGGGTCGACTCAGATAAGCACATCGATTTCTCACTGACCGGCCCACTCGGAAGCGGACGCCTTGGAAGAGTGAAGAGAAGGAACCTGAAAGCGGCTTCCAAGAAGGCTTCGGGTGGAGATTCGGAGGTGGACGAGGACTGGGTGTGTGTTGGTTTCATCGGTAATCTTAGGCAGTTAATGAACTCTCTTGTGTGTTTGTTTTTTCTGGTCATTATATGTCTTTCTTCAAATATGCTGCTATTTAGATGGTGAACGGATGGAAATCTTCCCATGTTTTTGGTTTCTTGGACGCGAATAAGTAGATGGATTTTGGTACCCTTTAAAAATTGTGAGAATTGATGTTTTAATTTTAAGTGCGGATGTGTGTTGTGATGTTTGCTTGTTCTTGCTCTAATGATGTTACTTTGATGATGCATGGATACAACGAAAACCCTTTTTATATAATTCATTTTTGCGTAGTCATGTCATAAAAGAGATCTATTGTTTTAAGTCAAGTGTAGGTAGATTGTATTTTCTTTGTTAATACCTGGTGCAATCAAGATACAATTAGTTTTATTAAAAATTTGGATTGTTTTATTATTATTATTATCAATTAAATACTTGTTCACATCGGCCCGTTGGATGGGATGGACCCGTGATCGTACGGCACATGTCGTGGCCGCACCCGCCGTCCACCGCACCCAATCACTTCACTATACACACACACACACACATGTTAGATATTAAAAAAAAACATATTTTCATATGCTTTTAAGAGTTGTTTTGGAACATTTCCCTATGTAATTTTTCATTTATACATGCATATTAGGGAAATTTCTATTATTTATATTCAAAGTATATTTTGCACAAATCGACAATATTTATACAATTAATATGCATCATCATATTTTTCATATGGAAATTCAGAAATCTAATTTTGGCAGTGTTTAAATTTGACAGTATCGTTATAATTGAAGAAAGAATTAGCATTCAAAGATTTATCAAAACTTATAAATTTGATTCACCAAATCAATAAAATCTTCAATCAAATCAGCTTTGACATCTCTAATAAATCAACAAAGATCTCCAACAGATTTTGCAATTATATCTCCAATATATTTTGCAAATCAACATTAACAACTTAAGAAAATCAGCATTTGCAACTAATTCAACCCTCAAAACCCCTATAAAAAGGGCACTGCAGGGAGAGAGGAGGGGATATCTCTTCATTAAGCCAAGAAGGAATTTATTTTGAGTTTTTGTTATTTCTTTTATGTTTTCAGTTTTTGTTTTTAGTTTTTATTTTTGTTTTTATTTCTTTGGTATTAGAGACAGATTCTCTTGTGTTTTCAATACAGTGCATTGTTATTTTATTGCATATTTTCATTTTTATTCTAGAATTTCATCAACCATGTTAGGTTAGAAAATTCTTCCATCAAGGAGAGGATTCCACCCCATGCGTTTCAATGATTGATTCTTTTCTTTGTAAATTGATATTTTCTGATTTGTTCTTCATGTTTATATAGTTTCTTTAATTCAGATTTTTTTTTATTATGAGTATTTTTAAATCTTCCGTCATTCTACTTAGATGTGATACAGTTGGTGCTTTATAAACCCTATTTTTAAATCGAGTAGATGTGAACGGCTTTTGAAATAGTTTGTTTTCATTAAATGCAAAAGAAAGAATCATCACAATACACGTGGGGTGGATTTCCAATCCATGATGGTCTTCTTCATAATTTGTCCAACCTAAGATTTTTATTTTATCTTTCTCAAATCAACCCTTCAAATCCTTATTTTTAAATCTTTTTTATGCCTTTCATTTTTATTTGTTTACTTCAATAGCCACCCTGTGGATTCGACCCCTTGTTACCTCTTTCTACAAAGAATAGGTAAGAGTTTTATATTTTGTTGGCAAAAATGAGATCTTAACGACAATCAAAGCCACCAACAACACACACACAATTTACAGATAAAAAATACAGAAGAGTACATAATTTGTACAAAAAGAATATAAATTGAATAAGCAATGAAAAAGATACCTAGGACCCAGAACCAAGGTTTGATAGAAAAGATGTGTAATATAAAGGAGGTGGCAATGAACAGGAATCAAGCGACACACACCTCAACGGCTGTCAATAGACCCCCTACTCCTCAGGTTCTTCTATAACATCTCTATATTTTTTAGTATTATATATTTGTCATAAATATATAATGAAAATTTTAATTCAAATTAAATTCTTTCATTTTTTCAAATTTGGCTGTGGTCCCAAGTGAGTCCAATTTGATTTATAATTTTAATAATTATAAATTAATCTTAAAATATTTATTTTATATTTTTTTGAAGATCTATATAGTCTCAAGAAACTTTGGTTGAAATTTGATAAAATTCAAAATTCAGTAAATTAGATTTTTAGGATTTTGTGACAAGTTATAGGGCCTAGGGATCTATTTGTGAATCCAGAATATCTTTTAATAGCCTTTAGGAACCTGTCTATAAATTTGATAGGGACCAAATTGTAAATCTAAAAACCTAAGGGGTTGTTCTGTAATTTTGGCAAAACCCCTTTTTATAGCACGTTATGGGTTAGGGTTTGCATTCAATATTCATAAGGCATGAGGGGTCATGATGGCATAATCTTACCCTATCGAATACCACAGGAGACGATGATGGTGGGTGTTGTGACCAGATCGAATGTGAGAAATCATTCTCCATTGTTTTTTGTTGTTTAGTGATTCAACTTATTTTGGTTAGGAGATGATTATGTCAACCACTTATTTGGAGAAGAAAATCGATGGATTAGGGTTAGGATTCGATTGATTTTGATTAGATGATTATTTGATTATATTTAAATGGATCTCAAAAGATTTCCTAATATCAAATTAGATTTATTGGTTTTGGGGATTAAAGGGTTATTTTTGGGTTAATTATATATATGGACATTAAATTGTGTTTTTTGCAATGAAGGGATTGTTTCTTGGAAAAATGTATATCATTAACAAAAATAGATTTTGAAAAGATCTTTCCTACGCATCGTGAATCATCCAATTCGGAGTTATGAGTAGAAAGTTATGAATTTTTCAAATATTTTTGAGCAGTTTCTTATAATGCAAATATTTACCATGATGACCAAGTTTGACGTTAATGCTGAGTTAGTTGATGGATTTTAGAGATTAAAGGGATCCGAAATAGAAGTTAATAGATTTGTGAGTATATGGATCTTTAATATTATTTAGGGTTAGGCTTTTTGTTTAGGCCTTTAATTGAGTTGCAGATTCTGGGTCGATTAGGTATGGGCTCTTAGGAATTGTTCAACTTAGTGTTGGTTGTGAGTTGTGTGGGTCTTGACTGAATGATTTTCTTATTTATTATTTACAAAATTGTTATGCTAGGCTATTCACGTGTGAGTGGGTAGCGTTCATGCATGTGCAAGGTTTGTATTGCGTGGACTATAGGTGAGTAGACTTGAGTCTCATATGTAGATTTCAAATGAATATATTATGTATTCATGCTAGGACTGTCTTATTTTGTGGAATATAACTGCTAGTTTTGATATAAAAATGTGAGCATGCTTTTGTTGATATACTTATCATTAAATGGTTTGTATGTTGAGATCGTGCATGCTTTGTTTTTTTATGGTTTTGAAGATACGATAGATTATTAAATGTATACATTCCTTCTAGGTGGCTTAGTCTTGGCGGCCAACGTCTAGGTGAGCATACATCTACGTGGCTAGGTCCGAGAACGTAGGACCCAAGTCTTTGTGGCTATGAATACATGACTATGCCTGTGAAAGGCCCCGTGAGCCAGGTGCTGCGAAAACGAATATGGGTGTTCATGGTGTTGCATGCATCATGTTGGATAGGATGTCATATATGTATTATTGCATGTCTTGGTGGCCTTGTTGTATATTTTACTCTCTAAATATATTGCATGTCTGTGTAGGCATACTATGATTATGATATTTTGAATACAGTTGTATTAACGGGATAATGATAGTGCATTCACTAAGCATGTCATTTTTCACACCTCATTATTTCCCCCTTTTCAAGTTAAAGACTTAGATTAATGATTTTTCAGTGTGCTAGTATTTGTATAGAAGATGTTGGTTATTTCATTGGCATGTAGAGGACCCATATGTATGGTAGTGTGGTGATATTTTTTATTCAATTATTTTCGATGTATATCAAATAATTGAGAATTTGTGTTGAAAATTTTAGTCTTGATAATTGATGTATAAATATGGTGATGTTTTCTTATGTTCTCTGGATAAAAAGAATATTAGAACTCTGAGATTTGAGGAATTAAGTTAATGCAACCGGATTTCATGCTTCAAAAATGGAGTCGTGGATTCGGGGGCGTTACATCTTCCTCCAACTGGCAATCTGCAAAAATGTTAGACTCGCAACAAATCAGTCGAATCCGGTGCCAAGCCGGATCTGGCTAATTAGCATATATGTATCAGATTGCCCTCCCCCCCCCCCCCATTCCCTTGTTCTTATGGATTGCGTTTTCTAAAATGTGTGTGGGCTTAATAATTGTGTTAAACAATTGGATGTGATGAATTTTTTGTAGTCTCAAAAGTTACACCTTGTGGCATTACTGGAACATAAAGCTACTTTGGTAGATGCTCCCTTAGTAGATTTGAGTTTTGGGGAGGACTTCCACCTTTTGGGCTCACTTCCATGACGACACTGATCGGATTTGGTTGTTTTGGCTTGTGAACAAAATGGATGTGAACATCATCTAGATTTCTGATCAAGTGGTTCATTGCCAAATCTTTTTCAAAAAATTGACCATCTCACTGCGGGGTTCTGTGGTATGTGGGTTGAACTCTGAGGCAGACAGATGACAGCTATGGTCCAACTTGATTGGTGCTAATCGAGGAAATTTGACTCCATGGTTGATCGGAGGAAGTGAGGCTGTCTGATGAGAAGCAAGGAGGACGTTCCCCTAATCTTCATAGATTCCATCATTTCAACTTCTGCTTGGACACTTACTATCTACATGATTTGCATGTCCTGAGACCCTCCTTCTCTTGGAACAATAAGCAAGCTAATTGTATCGCATGTCGTCTTGATAGACTAATTGGCAACTCTGCATGGTTTTTCAGATTGTCGGAGCCGTACGTCCAGCATTTACCTAAGAGCCTATCTGACCACATAGCTCTGAAACTTTGGCTAAACCTCCCTCCAAAGCTACCAGAAAACCCTCAAATTTTCTAACGCTTGGCTAGATCATGACTCTTCATGGATACATTAACTCGGATGTGGAATGTTACTGTTGACAAGACCACGATGTACTGATTAGCCAAAAAGCTTCAACATGTCAAGGGTATCCTCAAGACTAGAATACTAACATTTTGGGGTGGGCCAAGTTCGCCTCCGTGAAGATAAAGCTCTCATTTCCTTGGTGCAGGCATCACTTCTGCTAGACCCCCTTAGCAAGAACTTGATTGACTCTGATTCGCTCTCTACAATCATAAGACAAGTTCATCCATAAACTAGATGAATTGGACTTTGGAGGCAATGAACTTTCAGTCCAAAATGGGTTCAACGGATCATGGCGTGCATCCAATCTCCCTGGTTTTATGTGCTATCAATGGGTCCCCATTTGGATATTTTGAAAGTTCTTCAGGACTACGACGTGGTGATCGATATATCCCCTCTTCGTGCTTGGAATGGAAGTACTTTCCCAATCTTTGGACACAAAGCTCATGCAAGACAAAATAGGCTCCTTTACCAAGCATTCAACATCCATTAGCCATCTCTTATTCACATATGACCGTATCATATTCACACCCCTTACCAAAATCTTGGGCCACTCACTTTGAACTCTTTTGACCAAATTCACAGTCCAGATTGGAACTAAACAGTGAAAAGTATGCGATCTTCTGTGGTGGACGAGAGGACCTTCACCAAAAAATTTCTGCAGATATTGGCATTTCAAGTGGTTCACTACCTGTCATGTATTTAGGATTATCTCCGTTTACGGGCATGCTTACTACTCAGCTTTTCCTTCCCTTGGAGGATAAACTTCGCAAAAGATTCCAATGTTGGCATGGCAATATGTTTTCATTAGTTGAGAGATTGGAGTTGGCTAATCCTTCAACTATACTGGTCCTCGGCCTTCGCACTTTTGAAGGGCACCATTAAGGCTATGGAAAAGATAATCTAGTCTATCAAGAGATCTCTACACCATGTAAACTAGAAGACGGTGTGCTTACCAAAAGTGGAAGGAGGGATGGGCTTAAAAAGGATAGGGGACTAGTCTCAAGCAGCCCTTGGGCCAAATTCTAGGAGATAGCAGCTAGGAAAAATTCACTTTGAAGGAAATGGGTGTCTAAGAGATACTTGAGCAAGCAGGGGTATGGACTACCAAGCCATCACCATCAAGCTCTTGGATCTGGCCTCACATTCTAGCTTCAAGGACTTGGATAAAACCGCAAGTTACATACCAATTGTTTTCAGGTGAGGGGGTATCCATTTGGAATGATCCCTGGATCAACTGAACGGTCTCTTGGAACTCATCTCTGTGGCTAGTTCGCAATGGGATTTTGAGCTGGATCTCACTGTTGTGTCATGGTGATTGGACTAAGCCTGATTGGTGGAATCTAGGTTGGAATTCTACCTAGGCTTCTATTGCCAAACTGGATTGTGGAGGATCAGGGAGGGATTCTTTGATCTGGCCTGCCAACACCAATGGTACTCTTTCCACTTCCAAAGCTTGGGATTCTCTCCGTGATAAGGGCATAAAGCATAAATGGACCGAATCGATCTGATAGAAATATCAACCCCCAAAATTCTCTGCTTGCACTTGGCTTGCTCTGCAGAAAAAGATCCCAACCCTAGAACTGCTCCATAGAAGAGTCTAACAAGGGATACTATTGGTTCCCAATGTAAATATGACTTTGAATCCATCTCCCACCTGTTCTTGAATTGTAATTCTCTACTTTTATTTAGGCAGCGGTATTACAAACAAAGGGTGCTAAACAGGTACAACACAATGCTATGCATATTTTTCTGGATTGGTTGGATCAAACCTTTCAAGTGGGAGCGCCGAGAACCATAATGCAATCAGTTTTCATATTGTTTATATGGATGATATGGAAGGAGAGGTGTCAATGCAGATTTAGAGTCAAAGAAACGCATAAGCTTGAAATCTTGAGATTTATCAATATCACTGTCCAACTAAATTTCCATGAAAAACCTTTGAAAGATATCTTCACCCTTACCATACAAAAACTTGCAGAAGTTTGGGCATTGTTATCCTCCCAATGGAGAGTGTAACATCTAGTGTCTCTTGGCGACCTCCTAATCCGGGATGAATAAAGTCAAACTCTGATGGCTCGCTATCAGCTGACATGGTAGGTTATGGCGCTGCTTTGCACTACGAAAAGGGGAAGATGCTTGTAGCTGCTGCGGTGCAAGACAAATGTCTCAGTTTAATCAATGTGCTGGAGTTCAGAAGAATTCTACAAGGGATAAAACTGGCTAGGGCTCTCGGCATCCCCAAGCACATTGAGAGTGATTCCACTACTGCCATTGCCTAGATACAAGGCAAAGGTTGTCTTCCATGGTAGGCACTCTTTGATCACTTTACCATGATCCCCATTTTATCTTCTTGTGATTCCTGGAGAGCCTCTCATATTCTTTGAGAGGGTAATCAGCTAGCAGATCACCTGGCGGCTTTGAGAGCCTCCCCAGGAATCACTGTCATTAGCCCCCATCAGGCATGGTAGGAATTGAAGGAGTTAATAGACTAAGATGCCACTAGAATTGTCCACCATCGAGTGTGTTTGAAGTATTGAACGGTGTCCACCTGAGGTTTCTACTCTTGGTGGAAATTCTTACTTCAGGCAGTCTCTACTTAGTGAATGGTTCTAGTCTTTCGGCTCTTTAATGTATATACTTTTTGGTAGTTGTATTTATGTTAGTTTTGTAACTACTCAACTATAGCAATGAAAATTATTTTTTACCCACCAAATAAAAAAATAAAGGGAAAAATCCATATAAGTCCCTGACTTTTCACAAAATCCATATAACCCCTTGGAAACATCCATGTAAATGGAAAAAGCTCGTTGAGTTAAATTTTCGTTAATAGATAAAGAATATTTTGTGAATATTCTGTTTAATTAACCATGGTTGTAATCCTAATATACCAAAAACCCCCTACAATGTATTCAAAATACAAAAAGTCCCCTATAAATGATAATTTTACCCACAGTATATATTTTATTTAATGTAATATCTTATACTTCAATAGGAGAGTGTATGATTTAAAAAGAAAAAAGAAAAATGGTGTGAACTGCGAATAGGGTTGAAATTAGGGCTGGATATATCATTTTCCATTCACGATATGTCCCATCTGAACCTGTCTAAGCCTCCTAATGTTGTCATTTTAAACAACAAATTATGATCATATCAAAATTTTATAAAGTTATCATGTGATCACAAAGCATGAGATTACATTTTTTTATTTGTAGAACAAGAAGATGATGAGCCTAATATTATATATCATGGGCTGCTTGGGGGGGCTTGGGCCCTAGCCCGCCCCTGATTCCATGATCATCTCGATCTATATCTAGTGAAAAGTAATAACGAAAAAAAATATAATGACATGGCACAATCACCACCATTCATTCAATATATTTTTAAAATCCAAAGATAAGATTAGGAGAATAAATATTGGTTTTGGATAATAATAAACTTTGACAAATTTATTAGAGGCAAATATGTAAAATTGTGTTACATGCAAATTGAAAACACTTTCCACATTAGAGTATAGATATAAGATAGATAGATAGGTAGATAGATAAATTTGATTATGATCCTTTGTTTTAGTTACAAGACTTAATTACAAACAACTCCAAAAGCTTCGGTGCATCAAAAAAAAAAAATACTCCACAAGCTTCTTAAGACCATTTAACTTGATCATGCCAACTAGGTATTTTTAATGATTCTTTAATTGTCACCTTGTGTGAGAAAGCATTAGTAATTGTAGCATTGTTCGAGTCCGATGCTCAAGGATGCCACCTGTGGAAGATTATTGAATCCCTGGGTACAATTTGAGTAGTGGAATAGGGGGGAATTAATTAGGAGGGAATAGGAGGAGAACAAGTCTAAAAATCTCTTTGGGTGGAAGGAATAATAGTTTATGGCAATGTTAGTACAGGTGGGGATAAATTGGTATTTGTATTCTAGGTCCCTTATGAAATTTTGGTATTCTATCAAATCTATTATATTGGTATAAGGAGGTTCACATAACAAATCAATAGTCACCACATCTTACAAATCAAGGGGCCCCTAGGTCAAATATGATGATCAAGAATATATTGAAAAAATATATGGGACATTTTTTGGTCTTGCGTAAGGGATTAGGGATATAACATAGGGATTGGGGATATAACATAGCTGAGGGAAAGGAGGTGTAATTAATAAAGTGAAGACTCGTCATAGTAAAATGAGGGAGGAACCTATTGTAGATACCCTAATTTTGATCTTCCAAAAAGATGAAAATACTTTCAAGTAACATTTAGAAATGACCCACATTTGGACATTTAATGAAAACTTCTTTAGAAACCAGAACCGGAAACCCTAGTCCAACACTTAGGAAAACCCTAAAGCCTGGACAAGGGCGGCTACTTGGGAGTAGCCGCCTCTTCCCGGGCGGCTAGTTGAAACTAGCCGCCTCTTCCCAGGCCGCCTCTTCCCGGGCGGCTAGTTGAAACCATCCAAGGAAGCGGTTTGGGGTCGGCTGTGGGGCAGCTAGTTGAAACTAGCCGCCCGGGAAGAGGCGGCTACTCCCAAGCAGCCGCCTCTTCCTGGGCGGCTAGTTTCAACTAGCTGCCCCACAGCCGACCCCAAACCGCTTCCCTGGATGGGACATAAAGTAACATTTAATGCTAATGATTGCGACAGTTTGTTCCCTTTAGTCGCCCCATCTTGGCCGGTTCAACCGTAGTAACCTACCCAAGCCACGTTTGTTAGAGATGAGACGTTTGGCAGAACATCATTGGGGCGGCTAGTTGAGAGTAACCGCCCCTCACTGAAACTAGCCGCCCCTCACCTGGACAATGTCAGAAGAATAGAGAATTAATGAGGGGTCAAATCAACCACCCTATTACATAACTTGATCTATTGTCCAGTGGACATTCCCCTGTCCCTTTTTTTACTATAAATAGGGGGACTCTAAGCACATCTCCAACATCATCCATTCATAACCAATTCACATTCTTCACATTTCACCACCACTCAAGCCCACACCTACTACTTGAAAACTTAGAGAGAGAGAAAGAGAGTTCTATTTTGTGAGTAGAAAACCGAGTCGCTACACAAAATCACTCTCCAAATCCACTCTCCAAAACCCAGGTTAAATCTAGCTTAAACCTCAGCCAAACCCTAAACCCATTTCCTGCCCAGGTTCTACCCAAATCAAACCAAACATCAGGCAACTAAAACCCCCATTAGTTGACCCTCACCTATATCCTGACTTAAAAAACCTCCTTTAGCAAGTTCCCAAAGCCGAATAGGATTCCCGTTATTCATCTCTATGTGTGGCATGCTCGTATCTCTGAGCGGAGACCTCACAAACTCCCACACGAAGGCGATCAAATCCGATCTGACTTTTTCTACTTTTTGAGAAAGCAGATGATGATCACAAACACCCCTGAATCCTCCTGAGAAGCTGTCGGACACCTCAACAAGGAACAGAACCCCCACCACCCTTCTGAGAGACGATCCGATCGAGCCTGCCAAGGTACGCACCGGACCTGAATCCCCGAAGAACCTCCACACACGGGCCATGAAAACCGGAGAAAAAGGAGGCCCCTTTCCCAGAGACCCCCTCCGAAATCTGATAGTGACACCTATGAAATTGTGCCCGATTAGATGCCTCTTCTAATTGGGAAGTATTGGGAGTCATGCATTCCTCTTTGAGTTTTCTTCTTTTTTTCAGCTTTTTTTTACAATGTTCCTCTCACTTATCTCAGAATTGTACTTCGAGTTCAATTAATGAAATCGTGGTAACAATATATACCAATCCTAATAAAATAACAAACTTATCTATGGTCAACCAAGCAGTGAATTTTTTATTATTACATTTTCTTGTGAAATAACAACCAAATAACAACAACAACAACAATAACAATAACAATAATAATTATAAGGGAAAAATGCATATAACTCCCTGTAAACTTGCTTATATCCATATTAGTCTATGTATTTTTACTAAATCCAAATAACTCCCTACAAACTTAATGTAAATCCATAAAAACCCCTAGGTTAAAATTCAGTTAACAGAATTGGAATATTCTGAGTATATTCCATCTAGTTAACCCTAGATTAATAGTAGATGTACAAATAAGTCCCTGAAAATAATTTAAAATTCACATAGATCCCTGGAAATTACATTTTTGCCCCTCCCGGCCGCTACAGATATGTCCGTCGCTCCCCCACACCCCCATCGCTCATATATTCCCTCTCCTCTCCTCTCTCCCCTCTCCCTAACCATTTCTTCTTCCTCTGATTTTAATCATCCCCTCTCTCCCATTCAATCTCTCCCTCTCTACATCTTCATCTTCATTCTTTAGTACACCAACAAGTATATGATAACTGAAATGGTAAGTTTTTTTTCTTTCTTTGATGGTGTTTGACAGAATGCCTAAATGAAACTTATTTATGTTTTCTAGTCATCTAGCTCGCATAGCGCCCCTGTTAGACCTCGTCACACGTATGTCCGCCCACGGGAATGCCAATGTAAGAAGGATGAATGCATAGTTCTCACATCTCGCCAAGAACATAGCAAAGGAAGGAGGTTTTATTGTTGTCCATTCAATAGGGTGGGTTCTTATTTGTTCGTTTTAGTTGGATTAATTTCCATTTGAAACCGTTAAATCTTTAACTCCTTTATTTTGTATTGCAGTCACTTCAAGACTGTAGATTTTTTTAATGGATTGACACTCTGGAATAAGGCAAGTTGAGGTTGTACTTGTTCTGGATTTCAATCCTCAATTTTGATGTACACAATTCAGGGGTTTTGTGAAGGATTGGTACAATTTTTTTTCCAATCCAACTAGATGTGGCCATTTCATTCCCAATTTTGTTTACACTTGTGCATGTGTGATTTTCATTCAAAGTCTTCACCTCAAAAGTGACCCCATCTTGTAAAATAGAACTATGGATGCACCATGTATATTTTCTAACTTTACATTTAGCTGTAACCCGAAGTAGATCATTCTAAATATACTTCACAGCGAATTCATTGATTACGCAGTGTTGTTTCAGTGTCTCTAAAATGAAACACAATGGGAAATCTAGAACCCACTATCATCTTGGGATTTTCATTGTCAATTTCAATGAATTCACCTTCACAAGCATCTGACAACACCTCACGGTCACTGTAAGAGCCACTATGTTGTTCTCCCACTTCGTCTAATGTATCCTACTTTTATTGATCCTCATTTTCTTGAACAATATGTTCATCAAAAACCCCATCACAATCCCCATCCTCTGATTCAGAATGTTCCTCTAACTTAGAATCATCTTCCTTGTTGTTATCCAAATGTCATTCTCTTCTTCACCATACAACTCATCAGAACCGCAAGCTCTTCAATCCCACCATCTGCATCTACATTCAAATTCTCATTTTCATCTATTTGGTGGGGGTTACTTGTCCTGGACCAAGGACTGATATCTTCCCCTAGATCAATCAAAGTGATCTTATATGCATCTAACAATTGTGTGAATTGTCTGCCTTGATCGTATTTCTGACCGTTAGCGGAATTTACTTGCTTCCAATATCCATGATACACAAAAGTCACCTTGTATATGGTGTCATCCATGATTCTATATCCAAGAAGAATAAAAAACGAAAGCAATAACATTCAATGGCAAATAAAAAATCCCTAAATCAAAGACATGGAAAACCTAACGAATCAAATTAATGAAAATCCTACATATCACAATCTGAAAACCCTAAGAATCACACATTAAAAACCTTAAAAATCACAATCTATTAGAAAACCCAAGAAATCAAGGACATTTGAAACCCATAATGAAAATGAAAAAAACCTAAATGACAACTTAAATGACAAACTCAAAACCTAACAACCCTAAATTCGATTTGAAGCTCACCTGCGACTAATGGTTGCAGTTTTGATTTGGATTACCGATGATCTTCAGTAGGTTGGGCTTGGAGGAAATAAAGCTAGGTTTCACTGTCTACATATAGGTGAAGAACGATGAAGAGAGAAAATGAAGATAGGCTTGGAGTCACCTCTTCTACTTAGTATTAAGGGCATAATAGTAATTGATCAAGTTTGGTTAAATTTAACCAACCATTAGGTTATCTAAACTGACAGAAGGACCAAAATGGATTTACATTAAGTTTGTAGGGAGTTATTTGGATTTAGTAAAAACACAAGGACTAATATGATATAAGCAAGTTTACAAAGAGTTATATGCATTTTTCCCTAATATAGTAGTAGTAATAGTAGTAATAATAATAACATTATTATTATTACTATTATTATTATTATTATTATTATTATTATTATTATTATTTTGGAAAAATTAATTCAAGTATTGATTCTCAACCCCTAATATGTTTTAGTCCCAAAGACTTTTTATTTTTGGGAAATATCAAAATAACCCCCTCTAAACTGCTTGAAATCCATATACTCCTGACTTTTCCTAAATTCCATATAATCTTTTAAAAAAACCTATGTAAATCCAAATAATCCGTGAGATAAACTTTTGTTGACGGATGAAGAATATTCTGTGAATATTTCATTTGATTAACCCTCATTGAAAACACAACACTAAAACCCTTCGCAATATATATTGTGTTATCATAGTGTATGAGGCTACAAGCGAACTATAAAATGGAGTTGATTACGTGAGTGATTCAAAAAAATAGACATCCTTTGTAAATTAAACTTTTGAACAATAGTTAATTAATATAGTCATGTCCCTGAAATGATGATCATTCTCACACAAAAAATGTCATACAATGGTTAAATTAGTCAAAAGAAGAATGAATAGATAATAATAAATTAATTCCAAGTATTTTTTCAGTCCCAGAACTTTTGTAGCAGTATGAAAATACCTTTTATTAGCAATTACATTTTTTAGGTACTTCCATGTCTTTTTAGTTAATTAATCCATTTAATTTCCTTCTGTATATTATTATGCATTATCTATACAGTGTGTTATTAATCCATTTATCATGTCTTGTAGATTGACACGCATTTATGTATCCTATTAAATTTCATACATATATAGTTATTTAACCGGCACACATGGGCATTGGACAATTAAATATTTTTCTCTTTACTTTGAAATCATTTGTCTGACCGTCGCCCCCCCATATCTTAATTCCTGGGTCTGCCCCTGCATGGAATATAGATAATAAAGAGGTGATTTCGGATTAAATATGAGTTTCAGCATTTGAGATCACTTTTCATCTTCAAATAATCATTTTTCGGATAAAATCTATTTCACAGTCATAAGTATATATCAATAAATGTGATATTGATCACCCCAATTTGAGTTAAATTGAAAAGTATGAATTTTTAAAGAATTCCATGAATAATTTAATTCTTTCTTTTGTATCTATAAATAAATTAAATAATATCATCCATATCCACCAAATAATAATGTTTTTATATATATATATACCTTTAAAAAATCACATTTTAGCAAAATATCTGTGATGAATTGTTATTTCTAATAATATCATTCAAAATAGAGGTGCAACTCGAATAGGTCGGGTTAGAGCTCAACACAAACTCAACCTGAGAATGGAGAAACCTAACCCCAACCTGACCCTCAGGTTTGAGAAGCTCAACCCGAACCCAACCAGTCATGTTTTGTTCGGGTTCGGATAGGGTTAGAGTTTGATTCGGGTTAGGTTGAGCTTGGTTGTGTTTGGGTTCGACTAAAAATATATATTACTTTAAAAATTAAAAATTTGCAAGATTCAATTGTACGAATAACAAAAATAAAAAAAGATGAACATGAGGAACATTTTTATTTAAAGAATAAATATATGGAATCTATATGAGTAAAAATTCTACATAAAAATTAATTGTACAATTCAAATTTTATCATACACGTTAAAAAATTATAATTTTACTTGAAACATTTTACTTAGATCTGAAAACTTTGGGTTCGGGTTGGTTAGGGTTACCCTAACCCTCAACCCAAACCCAACCCAAATTAGGTTTGAGTTCGGGGCACACATTAAAAATTATAATCTTACCTAAAATATTTTACTTAGATCAGAAAACATTGGGTTCGGGTTTGTTCGGGTTACCCAATCCCTCAACCCAAATCCAACCCAAATTATGTTCATATTCGGGGCATACACATTAAAAAATTATAATTTTACTTATAACATTTTACTTAGATTTGAAAATTTTGGGTTCGAGTTACTCAGTTTTGGGTTCGGGTTCTGGGTTGGGTTGAACTCGAATGCTAAAACCCCAACCCAAACCCTCCCAAATTTTGGGTTGAGTCGGGTTCAATCCGTCCACACCCCTAATTCTAAAGGATTTAAATTGTACATAAACGTCATTTTCTTTATCCAGTCAAACGATATTGCTGGTTCTAGAGTTTCAAATGGAGTATTTTTACAATTTAGGGTTTATGGAGGGGGTATATACGCAAAAAACTCATTTTTTTGTTGTAATATATTTTTTTTATATTTCATTTTAAATTTTACAAATGATTTATTTAATCATTATTAAAATTTTTATTATATCATTTATGTATATTTAACATGTCAACATGATATATTATATCAAATATAAATAGATTAAAAAATTGAGAATTTTGATTGTGGGTAGTTTTTGAAAATATTTTTTTATTTACACGCTGCTTACGGAAAGTGCTTACGGAAAGGCTAGTTTATGTGCTATTTAACTTTATTGCTAATGCGGTGAATCATACCATTTTAAAAAGGTGACATAATCGATTACGAAAAGATATTTTTATGCTTTAATGACAACAAAAGCAGCACTCGGGGGAAAAAAACTGCTTTCATAATCAATTATTTGAGTTTGTTTTGCATATATATTTTAAAATAATATTATTTCACCAAATCACTCTAATAAAATATTATTTTTAATAATACCCCTCAAAATAATTTAAATTATACATAAATACAATTTTGAGGGTACTACAATAAAAGTTAAAATATTTATATAGTTCATAAATATCCCTCAAAAGGGTATCGACACACAATTGAATCATTTTTTAGGGATATATTGATGTAAAAAAGTTTCAAAATGGTATTTTGATAATCCAGGATTTTGAGGAGTATATATGCAAAATCCTATAACTTCGTCTGGCCTTTCTTTAGGCATCGTTGGTTGCACATATGGGTTAACTTTTATTTTTTAGAAAGCTGAAAAACCAAAATCGTGCAACCAAACGGGACAGCTTTATTCAGAATCGGAAGCTGGATTCCTTTTAATTTTTCTCTCGAAATCTGCATTTTGAAAAGCTCAAAAACAATGTTTTTTGTCGGAATCAATTTTTTGAATTGAAAAATAATTTTCTCTGCTAAACATCAACTGCTTTCAAATATTAATTCCTTAATTAAAAAAAATATCCCAATAAAAGTCAAAGTTTAAAATTATCTTAAAAAATAGTTTTATTTTAAAAGCTACTTTTCAATATGTGTTTCCAAAAAGACAAATCGATTCCAAACAATAGCAAGCAACCGGTGTCATTGGAGCACTAATTAAAAAGGTTTTGTTTCTTCTTTTCTTTTTGGAACATAGTGACTTTTGCGTTCTTGATGAGTTATCTATACTATACTATAATGCACGTTAAGCAGCCAGGTCGTCGCCAGCAGTACAGGTTAGCGCAAATGATTATGGCGAAGGGACGTTTTGCAGATAGACCCGCAGTTTTTCAAATTTTATACAACAACCCCTGTATGTGTTATTACCAGATCCTAAAAAAACGGCTAATTTTGTCTTTTTCCTGTACTTTTTGCAGATCCACCCCCAGGTTCTATAAGTTTCACAACAAGACCTATCTGTATTATAAGCGGGTCCCTGATCCAAATTTAAGATTTATAAAGGTCCCTAATCTCAAAACATGATTTTTTGGATTTCAAATTTCATGAAACTTCATCAAAGATTTTTCAAATTATTAAGATACCCATAAAATTAAAAATATAAATATTTTAGTATTTCATCATTTGAACAAACAAAGTTATTTATTTTGAATATATGTGTATCAATTTTTCTTTAGATCTAAAAATAAATATTGTTTTGTGTGTATAACTTCCATTGAATATTCAGTTAATGTTAGGTATAGTCCCAAATACAATCTCAAATAGTAAAATTTAGAAGCATTACATGCCATTCATTTAATGATATATTCAAGTTGAAATCAAGAATTATAACCATAGCGTGCAAATCAAGTTTTAAAAATAGTAAATATCATCTAATCATGTATATCCATATATGCTCTGATAAAAAGTATATATCTCTCCATTTCGCATTAAAAAAAACCATTTTCAATAAGTGTAAATAAATATTTAACATGGTATACACAATATCTAACAAGATATATGTTTCACTATACTTCTAACGTGGTATATAGGACTGTGTTTTGGATTTAAAAAAAAACTAAGTATAACAGAACTCTTCTTTTTGTTGCCTTTCCATATAAAATGATTATAATGGTCCTCATCTCTCATAACAGAAAACCATCAAAATTTCCATCTCAAAAAGTCCAGGGTCTCTCTGATTCTATGATATATTCAATGTCATATTTATCTTATTTGTTTAGAAGTAGACTTCCTTAACTCTAAAAATATGTATGAAATGTCTCTCTCGGATATACTCATCAATTTTAGGTAGTAAATCATATATTCATAACCAAACTTAGACACTCTAATTGTTTAAAAATTTCAAGTAATTAGTTCAACATAATGTGAAATATAATATTTTACTCATATTACACATATCTCCTTATTGTCTTATTATTCTTTGAATGAAGAACCTTGCTCGTCTAATAATTTGTATTAGCATATGCAAATGTTCAAACTCTTCAAAAAATGACGTCTAAAAATATTTTGGAAAACTCCATTTTATAAAATCTTCTTAAATTTCAGAGTTCAAACTGTAAATGTTTTTGTAGGTAACAAATTACATGTGTTCATTCATAACTAAATTCTACTCATTCAATCTATTTTCTAATAGACAATGTTGTATGAAATGTTTTCAAGAACTCATTTTTGTAAAGTCGCCTTGCATTCTAGAGTTCAAAATTAATCAATTTCCTCATTCAATTCAAAGTTTTGTACTTTCACTCTTTTTTATTTTTTATTTTTGTTGTTTTTACATATGTGATTTTGCTATCCATACCATTTTGTTGATATAACTGATTTTACTATCCATATCATTTTGAATTTCAGAGTGAAGAGTCATCGGCTTTATTAATGGATCAACAATGGATATAAATTTCAACAGGAACACCTTCAAACTATGTTTTGAAAGACTTTCAAATTATCTTTTATTAAGATGAAAGTTTTAATTATATTGGACTTGACATGAGTTATGTTCACATCCAAGTTCAAAAAGTAAAAGCTCATTTCATTAGCATAGTTTTCACAACTCCTTTAATTAGCATAATTTTCGCAACTCCTTTCATTAGCATATTTTTACAAATATCAGTACTACGCGCAATGCGCGTACACCAAACTAGTAAAGCAAAAAATGAGTGCGGTTACACTTGTTTTTTTCACAATCCAAAACACAGTCCTATGTATCACATTAGAAATCTAGTAAAGCATATAACTAATTGGATATTGTATATACCATATTAAATATTTTCTTACACTTACTAAAAATGGGTTCATTCAATTCGAAATAGAGCGATATGCATTTTTTATCAAAGCATATACTTTATTAGATGATATTTATAATTTTAAAAAAAATAAAAAGATATAAAGTCTGAATTTTGGTTGGTGAATGTGACTAAGTCTAACATTTTTCAAAATTTTTTTTATCAAAATATTAAGTTTTAGCAAATCAACTTCCAGCCAAAATGCTTTTGCAAATAGCATATAAGTTAACAAAGTGCATTTAGACTAAATGTAACTAGTCCTCAGCCACGCGTGAAAAATAAATTAATAAATAATAAGATAACAAATAACGGCTTGTTGTAAAATGTTGTAAATATAAATGACCATTATGAATAACCCGTTGACTTTGTAACCACTTATATTTATCATAAAGTATTGATAAAACTAAATCCCCCAAATCTTATGAATGGGTATAAAGTGACGAGAGAGGACTTAGGTCTTATGGTTCAAAATGGGTTTATCTTTTGTTGTCTATAAATATAGATATGCATTGTATTTATGAATGGGTTTAACGTGACGAGAGAGGAAGAGGACTTAGGTCTTATGGTTCAAAATGGGTTTTGTATTTACACTTTTACCAAAGGTGGTTATAAAATTTATTGATATGCAACAACATTTGCCGATCAAGGCTTTCTTAGTAAAACTAAATTCTTTTAAAATTAAAAAAAATGAATAAAATAAATTTAAATTTATACTTTTACTGATGATAAATTTCCTCGGTAAAAGTTTTAATTCCCGACGAACATTTTCATCCGTAAACAATACAAAATTAATTTATTTTAAATAAATAATAATTCCTCGGCAAAGTTGTACAAATGGCGACAAAATATGTCATTGGTAAAAAAAAGTACAAAAATTAACTAAAAAATGTAAAAAGTAAGTATTTATATTTATGCAAAATTTTACTTTTACCAAGAAAATATTTTTCCAGCAAAAGGGGTATTAAATAACATATATTTTTTTTAGTTTTACCGAGGAAACCATTCCTTGGTAATGGTCTATTTTATGGAGCCTCCCATCGGCACCTACCCCCCCCCCCCCCCCCGCGTTGCCTACTATGTGTGGGACTTTGACGGTAAAAATACACAATTACCAAGGAAATTGTTTTCCTTGATAAAACTTTCTTGGCTAAAAAGCTCTTTCCTTGTAATGTCATTATATGATTATGAAAAGATAGAAAATACAAAAAGAGTCATGACTTCTGTCTTCCATCTTTATGGTTGGTATGTTGAATCTTATTCTTTTACTATTTATAACACGTTATCAGCACAAAGCTCTATTTAATGAAAACCCCCATGATTTATTTTTTTATAAAATAAATTTGATCATGTATCACATATGTTAATGATTGTTTATGTTTAGATCTTAAATATTTAAATGTAGATATTATTTCATATTTTATTTCAAAATTCTTAATATTTTTGGAGTTTCACGAAAATAAATTATGCTCGGTTAGATTTGTTATAATGGAATTTTGGCTTATAATTTATAGCACGAAAATAAAAAAAAAACTACCGTGGTTTTGTTTCAATTTTAATTTTAGGTGAAATTAATTAGGGGTCCCTGGGGATACCCATCTATTAATCATTAGTCCCTTGACTATTTTAAGTTTTTTTAAGTCCCTCAGTTAGTGGTGGCATTTTGTTTAGGTCTTTACATCCAACTTCCATTCAATCTATTTTTTTCTTCCTCTTTTACTCCCAACTCAACATTTAATGGGTTTTGCCCATTCTTTTTCCCCCAAACACTCTTTTTCTCCCCAAAAAATCTGAGAAGGTGAAACCACCTCCACCAGTGCCCCACGACTACCCTCGATGCCCACCATGCTCCCCATCATGCCTATGACGCATAATAGTGTACACAGTAGAGTCCATATAACATGTTTAACAGTGTACACATAGTGCACAACAGTGTACACAGTAGAGTCCATATAACATGTTTAACCTGTATAACTTTCAAACATCATCTCATGTTCAAATATTAACATCTGTTGTTCAAATATTAAAATATGTTGTTAACATTAACATCTGCCGTTCTAACATTAAAATATGTTGTTAACATTAACATCTGCCATTCTAACATTAACATCATGTAAAACACCACCACCACCGATATAAAACACCACACCACATTAACACCATGTACACATTACATTTGCTATTTATATATTTCACTCTCTTCTTGTATTTTCTTTATGTGATGCTCACTCTCTCTAGCTCTTCAAATGACTTTGGTTGCGTACTCCCCACTAGAAATGTCTTTTTGCTCAAAATACATGTTGGTTATATGACGTCTTCAGCTGTCAATGTAATCGGCTTTCCACCAATCTCAAAATAATCTACATCAGGGTTGTAGTAGTTGTTGAGCATGACGTCATCCAACTCTGTTGGAACTGCATCTTAGGAATGTTTGCTAAGATGTTGAATAAAGTCTACTTGAATAACCTCTTGTGATAATTTCTAATTGTCATCCCATCCATCGCGCTTTTGTAGTAGATTGGGAAGCATCTATGCTGCACTAACATAGATTTGGGGAGGAAGGGCCTCACAGTCCTTGTTATAAGAGTGTATAAAAATTAATTAACATTGTACAAGAAATTTTAACAGTGTACACAGAAAGGTTAAGGGTGTACTTAGTCAATATTAGATAAAAAAAATTAAGTAAGCGGATCATAACTCTAAATGTAAAATGGTATCCAACTACAAGTCCAAGAAGCACAGTAACCCATTGAAACAAGATCTCTTCCCCCAATACTGATGAATGCATCCTAATAAATTCCAGATATTATTGTCGGGGAACAAATATACATCCTATTAAAGGTGTTAGATTACATTTTAATTTGTTATTATATTAGTTTGCTATTTATGAGTGAGTTTTAGAGTTCTTTTGTCATGTGGATATCCCTATAACTACAAGAGTACAAACAAAATTAGCAAGTTAGAGTCCTGAATACTAAGATGACCAATGTTAAGCTAATTTCTATATCATATTATCAGCATAACAGTGTACAGGGATAGTATAATAGTGTACATAAGAAGTATAACAGTGTACAAGAAGAGTGTAACAGTGTACATAGAGTTTGACTGCTCTCTATCTTTCAAAATATACATAGAATTATATCTACTTGGAAAAAAAATTACATATAATTATATATGTAGACCCACCACCAAGACAGAACAACAATAAGATATGTTTGTGCATATTCCACATAAATTTTCAGAGAATATATGCATATTCCACAAGATAACAACAAGATGCAATAATGTTTTTACTTTTTGCATATTCCACATAAATCAAGATATTCCATTTTCATACAAAATTTGGAGATGCACATGATCTCCCCACCCCCATTTACAAAGAAACCTAAATGATAAGAGAGTATATGGGCATTGACACCTTAAGCATGAAGTGTTCCTTCTTAATTTAAAATTTTTAAATAAATTTATACACTACATCTCATCAACCCCTTAGATTTATATTCACAAACCTCAAAAGCCTTAAATTTGAAGTTCTACTACATCATTCTATCTACACGCATGGCTTTTTAAGTCATTTCAAATATATATAAAAACACATGAGCCACAATAAATCAATATACTAGTTGCATGGAGTAATTCAAGAAACATAATCTAACATAATCTAACAGCCTTTAACACAGATTTAGTTGACTGATGCCTTTAACATAATCTAACAGCTGCATGGAGTAATTCAAGAAACCATGCAACGTAGAAAACATTGAATGCATGGAACATCCATTGATAAAAATTACAAGTTATGATGGTTTTAAAAAATTTAAGATGAAAAGTGCAGTCTAGTGACACATTATTGAGATGATTATTCAAACCAGTGACTAGAAATAATTGACACTATCTAGCATCCATAATCCTACAGACTAGTATGTCAGTGCAATACTATTTAATGGTGTACACACAATATTTAATGGCACAATATTATTAGTCAAAACACCTTTCATAATCACAACAATAAAAGTGGAACCAGAAATTATTACACCTTTCATAACCACAACAATAATTAATGGTATACACAGAAGACTAAAGTATAGAACACTAAAAACTACTCTTTTGAGGATGCAGACATTCCAACAATCATGTATTTAAAGGGTAAAACACAACATAAAGGGGTTAGAAAATTGCAAACTCAGAGGTTAGGGATACACAATCAAAAGGGTTATGTATAGATAAAGCACAACACTGAGAATCAAAAGAGGTTAGGGTGTACATAAGATAAGGTTAATCAAAAGATCAATACAGAGCATTGCTTCTTGATACAACCCAAAACCACAATAGTTTCAAATTTTTGATAAGAGAATATACATAATACAAGAATAAAAATGGGGATTCATGCATATCGTCAATTGCATCAAGTCAGAGTTTAAAACCATGGTAGTCCAAAGACAATTTGGATCAATTCAAAATCCAAATTTAGGATTTACAAAATGAACAAATTTCACCTTTTTTTCCCTCAAGTAAACCCGTGATTGTGTTAGAATCAATAAAATTCACACTTACGGAATACACTAATGTCATAGTTTGAAAGTAAGATAGCCAAAAACATAATGTGAATGGTTCCATAATTTAAGACAAAATTTTCAATGACCAATCACTTTCCGCTTTTTCGATCATCATAAAACAATTACATTTTGAGTCAGAGTTAGGAACTGAAACCACCCTTTGAAGCCATTTGATCATAGCAATTTTTTAAATTAAATAGATATCAAAATATTCAAACCAAAAGACAACACTTTCATCCTTCAAACAAGCTCTTCCAAGCAAGCCAAAAGAACCCCTTTGACACAAGAAACTCTTTTGCCTACTAACTTTCCAAACAAACCCATACAAGAATGATAAATATATAAATAAATAAATAGATCAAATGCTTCTTCTTCTTCTTCTACCTCTCATCATTTGGTAGTAGAAAAATCCAATCCTTTCTATTGGGTTCAACATTCAAATTTTTAAGAATCGAAAATCAGAATTTTTTTGAGGAGTGCAAAACCCAACAAGAAACACAAAAAAAAACAAAAAAAATCAAACAATTCAAAACCCTACAAAAAAAATCATAGTTTCTCTGTACCTTTGTGTAGATGTGGTGACGGCACAGTGAATATGGCGGACGGCTTGGTGGAGATCATCGAGGTGGCTGGTGGATCTCGTTGATGTCGGCGTGTAAAACTGGGGGTTTCTGCGAACTTGGTCCTGGTCCGTCTCGCGACTGATCAGGTCACCGCCCGGAGAGTCGTTCCTGAGCCGCCCGACTGCTTCTCAGAAATGACGGGGTTTGTTGTTTGTGATCGCCACCTGCTTTCTCAAAAAGCAGGAAAAGTTGGTGTTGGATTTGATCGCCTCGCGGGGGGAGTTTGTGGGGTCTCCTCTCTGGGACACGGATATACCGCACACAGAGGTGAAAAAACAGGTAATCATA
>CM060864.1:14325284-14417771 GCA_030737845.1 Acorus calamus | reverse complement strand
CAACCCAAAATTTTAAAATGGAAAGAGATAAGATTGCCAAATTCTTGGACCCTTGAAAATCTTCAACCTAATAAGCCCTTGGAAATTTGGACCTCAAAAAGAAATTCTTGAAAAAACTAGTGGTGATGTTGAAATAAGATTTTCAATACTAGTCCGGGTCTTCGTAGGACAAGATCATTTAGAACTACTCCTAAAAGAAGAAGGGAAAACCTGATTCCAATGAGATGCTCTGTATCTGAAAAAATATTAATACCCTTATCTGGCGCCACAAGACCCCTACTTTAACCAACCAATAAGGGTTGCATCTGCAGTCTACAGGGGCAGCTCTACTCTTCACAGGACCCCATCAATATTTTAAAAACAAAAAAAAACCAGCCTACCCATCATACTTTGTTCACATTTTGACCCAGAGTTTTGACACTTTGACCCCCATTAAACTTTTTTAAAACAAACCAGCCCATTAAATTTTAAAAAAAAAGTGTTGTTACACTTAGTTTTTTTCTCAGTTCAAAATACAATCATATATACTTCGTTAGAAATCCAGTTAAGCATATACCTCAATAAAAGATATATATATCTTGTTAAAAAATTTCTTACACTTATTAAATATCGATTCATTCAATTCGAAATAGAGAGATATACATTTTCTATCAAAACATATACCTCGTTAGATGATGTTTACAAATAAAAAATAAATTAAAACATGTGTGGTTTGAGTTTTGATTGGTAAAAAAATCGAGTCTAACATTTTCCTTTTTTAAAACAAACCGGCCAGTATTTGACTCATTAAAAACCCAACACCCACATGGAAAAGGAAAAAATAGTGAAACACCAAAACACTACTCCATTTTAAAAAAACATTGCTAGTATATGACACTTCATCATTACACCATCTTTCAATCATTTGTATGCGCATTGAAAGTCATTTACCCATATGTATATCAAAATATAATTTAATATATGCTTGGTGGGGAGTCAAGAGTGGACCCATCCGGAGAGTGTTTTGGGAAGATGGTGTGGGTCTCCAGTTGATTAATTGTTTATTTTTTATGTATTTATGTTTATAAAATTTTTGTTTAATGGATAAAAAATCAAGTAGAGAACAAAATTTTTCTCCTATGAAAAAAATAATTGTGGTGTTAAGCAAAGTCGTCTTGAAGTAAGCAATCTCTTTCAGATTCAAGGCTAATAAAAAAAATTTTAACTTTTCATCCTAATGATCGTAACAAAATAAAATGAGTATATATCCAAAATGGTTCTTTCTTTGATGGTTTTTTTTTATTAATGTAAGTAGTTTTACTTTACAAAGAAAATTTTATATTTTTTATAAATATATGATGTATGATAATAATATATTTTTAAAAAAATTATTAAATTTATTTTTTTAATGACCCATCTATGAAAATTTCTGGAGCCGCCATTGGTGGTCTATGAGGTTCAATCTAAATCGCAATTTGAATTACCATCAAAATATGATCTTGTTAAATCTGATATGCTTACTATAAGCGAATATGACTATGAAATAGACAAACAAATCATAAGAAAAGATTTGTATTCATCAAAAAATAATGAGAAAAGAAAATGGTTTTTTAAGACTTTACCCAAAGAAGAACAAGGCCTGATTAGAGAACAGATCATATGAGATTTGAACGGAACATCATATACTTCTTTGATTGGTTTGAACAGACTTACATTCCAATGTTACATAACATGCTCATTGATCTTCATGAAGAAGATCATGCTATGGCCCTTGAAAAGATTGATAAATATACTACCAAATGGAGTAAATACTACCAAATGGAGTAAATATACCAAATGGAGAAAACATATCAATGAAGAACTAGAATTGATCCATCCACCATTTGAAAAAAATAAAGTTACAAAATCCAACATTATAGCTAGCCCCTCTTGAGAAAAGTACTGGGATAGACCCTAATAGTTCCTTCAAAGCAAGATATTTTATTCAGAATATGGAACAAATTAATTTCACTAATATTGTCTTAAGATCCATAAGCAATCAAACTGAGAGAATAGAAAAACCCCTCTCCGAAAGAATGAATTTTAGATATTAAATGAATCTTAAGTGGATGTTTAATTGGTCTTAATGGATTTGTGTGTTCTGATGTTCTATTTTTCAGATTTAATTTCTTTGGATTTTTTTATATAAATCCATAATGTAAGTGATTAATATTGATTCAAAAATTTAAGAAATTAATTGATGTTATAACTTTCTGATATGATTGTTATGATTGATTTTAGGGTGGGACTATAGCCACCCCACAGACTCTCCTACCCACCCCTTTTATTTATAAAAAAAATGTTTGTTACATTTTTCTCACTCCTAACCCACCCCAGCACTACGTCCCACGCTCTTTTTTTCTCTCTCCTATTCGACATGCTTCATGTCTTCTGTGTGTGATTTGGTTTGACATAATCCATGTCTTTCGTGTGTGATTTTAGTTTGACATATCCATGTCTTTCGTGTGTGATTTGGTTTCTTCTTTTTTTATGTGCGATTTGGTTTGACATGGTCCTATGACTTTTGGAATAAAAAAACATTTAGCCCCCGTTTAGAATGGGAATAAGACTTATATATTGGGTATACATTTATTCCAACATAAGTGATGATAAAGTGATTTGTGTTTGATTGTATTTTGAATTATTCTCGTTGGTAAACATGAGATAAATGTTTTGCTGTTTGGGTAATGTAAATAAATTATGATACGGATTTATAAAAAATATAAAAAAATGATAGTTGATTTGACATGTGATTTATAAGAAGTGATGACAATTGATTTGACAGTAGACCCACATATTCTTTGGGTGTAATAACCTAGATATACCACTTTATACTAATTTATTTTGGCATACTTTATCCCTACCTATTCTATGTTTTCAAACATCATTTATCCCTTATTCCCCTTTATACCATATTATCCCTTATTTCCGTTTAAAATGGAGGCTTGAAGTGTTATGTATCCCGTTCGACATGCTCCATGTCTTCCGTGTTTGATTTGGCTCGGCATGGTCCATGACTTTCTGGAATAAAAAACTTTTGAAATGTTTTGTATTCCGTTCGACATGCTCCATGTCTTCTGTGTTTGATTTGATTCAACATGGTCCATGGTTTTCTGGAATAGTGAATGGGGTGGGGTGGAAATGATTTGTGTTGAATAGTTATATAAGGGGCTTATGAAGTGGAGATATATGCCTGGGTGGGGAAGTAAAAAGGGTGGGTAGGAGAGTGTTTGGGGTGGCTATAGCCGCACCCTTGATTTATTTGTTAAAGATGAAAAATGTCAGTATATATTAATACGGTATGAATGTATTTGAACAGATTGTGTATTGATTTTGGATTTGGATTATCTTCATGCAAGTATGATGTATTTAAAATTGATTTCCATATCACAGGATTTGTTTTTATTATAAGACCCATGCAGCGGTATAGACAAATTAAATGGCAAATATGTATGGATGATATTGACTGAGGATGGCAGTTCTGTAATTTCATGGATTGTAATCATGCATTATTTTATTGAAATGAATAATTTTGTGTAATCCGTGGGCATACAAATAATCGGATTATTTTATTATTATTAATAATGTCTCGTATTTATAAACTCAAAGTTTGATTGGTATGATTAAGGCCATTAATATATTTGCGAATAAAATAAAATTTAAACTTTATGTTTATATGCTTAGTGGCATTTAATTTCATTGAATCCATGATTGCCTTACTAAATGAATTAGTGATGAAGGGGTTGATAGAGCATTAACTCTCATCTAGATTCTTATTATATCATTTATCATTCATTTTGCACTAATGATTGTTAATTTTTTTTCTTTGAGGCATCACATACATGATGACTTGAAAAATGAGCAGAAAGATCTCTTGAACTTGTGAAACTCCCTAAATGAGTGTTATAGTCACCAGAAGTAAGACATGTTTCCAAATGCATGCCATAAATAGCTAATCTAAATATTCAAGACTATTGATAATGAGACTTTCAAAGTTGTTAATAGGAGATAGTCATGAAGTCTTAAATTTTGTAGATGCCTTCACTAGTTTTGAGATATTGGCATTATTATTTAGAATTGAATTGTCTTTATCTTTATTATTTTGCATCACGATATTTTTTTATTGCATTTGAATTATTTAATGGTTAATTTATTAAAATATTTATCCTATTTTGAATGATTGATTTTTATTATCCATTTTAAATGTATGAATCGGGAAGTTAGAATAAATAATAATATTTATCTGGTAGATAGTGCAACAACTCATACAATTCTGAAAAATCAGAAGTTTTTCTCTGATTTGATATATAATGCAGCTGAGGTGTCCACCATACAGGACCAGTTAATATTATTGAAGATTCTGAAAGAGCTCATATGATGTTACTAAATGGTATCCACATATTCATCCAGAATGCACTATATTTAATCAATTATAAAATAAATTTGTTTTGTTTTAAAGACATAATGATGAGCTGATACCATATTGAAACAAGCAATTAAGGTAATAAAGAATTTTTCTGCATTACTTTAGTATTGGAAGCCTTAAGCTTACACCAGAAACACTCTCTACATTATCCATGGGGTTATACCATACAGCATTGAGCGTTGTAGAAGCACACTCTGTCTGGAGCCTGAAGCTCAATGATTCAAATACCTTGATACTATGGCATGACCGTTTGGTATCCAACGCGTTGCGTAGGATCATGAATAATTCTAATGCACATTCTATAACAGACCAACTAATGAAGAATACAAATATATATCTCTACTTGTCTTGTCTATCACTTTGTATATGTGTTTACGCTTATATAATTTGTGTATTTTACATAGTTTATAAAATTATTCCTCTAGGATTATGCACAAATCATGGCTACTTGTGTCCTTGTATCATCATACAAAAGTTGTGATTTTTTTTTCTTTTTTGCCTCGAAAGGATCTAGAAAAAAAATTCATGTATCCCAGCAAGAACATGTTTTATCATCATAATGAAGAGGATTTAAAGATAAATACCTCATTGACAAAGGTCAATCGATCATTATGCCTCCAATATGCTCCAACAGTAGCAATAGCAAGAGTAATATATTTTTATGATTATCAATTTCCATGTTTTCTCATTGATGAACGATGAGCTTTGAAAAAAATCATAAAACTCAGTCTATTTACTGAGCATCGTTTCCTGAAGCAAATGCATTTATTTTATTTTATGGAAATGATCATTTTCAAGGGTTAAATCATAATTAATACAACCACAACAATTATAGAGATGACAAGTTGTCAAAAACCACCAGAAGTGAAATGCTATTGAATGAAAGCAAGGGAAAAGTTTGCATAACAAACCCTTAAAATGAAAAGAAAAATTATTATCTATGTGGTATTTAAGAACATAATTTTGATCACATACACGAAGTATGTCCAAATCTTTAAATTGATTACATGCCTGTAGTACGCTTAAAATCTTGATCAGTCATGCACCTGATGTACGATTAGACTTTTATCGATTTTATATTTACGTCTTTATTTTTATTCATTATATGAAATGCATTTTTTCCTTTTTTATATTTATCATGTTTATTATTTCTCACTTCTTTATTATAAATTTGTTGAAGGCACCTAAAGAGCAAATATTATAAGACCATGACCCGTCATTTTATAATAAGAATGTTATAAGAGCAAATAAATGGTCCATGAGGTATAAAATGATACTTCAACTAATTGAAATTGAATTTACATAGAACCAAAAGTTTCTTTCATTCAATGATGATAATGTTTTTACCACACGATTTGTGAATCATCATTTTAATGAGACTATTTCCGTCGTTACGAGGGGAAAACATACTTGAAGTACAATTCATTCCTGAAGAACAACGAGAATTATCGTAGAATACTCTACTCTGTCTTATCTAGACCCATGTACCGCTCAACGTGAAAATGAAGTACAAAGGATATTGAAAATCAAATTCTTGATGCACGCCAGAAGCGTAGCAGACCTATAGGTTTTAAAGATTCAGCTCTCCGGAAGCAAAGATCAAATGAAAAATTATGCCCTAATAATGCTCCAGAAGAAGTTATACATAATGCTCCAAAAGATATTATGTACACAGATCTACTTTCTCTAAAACTCAAGAAGAGTACAACTCCAGAAGAGCAAAACTCCATAAGAGTATAGTGTCCATGTCCCTGAAGAGACAATAGTCCCTGAAGAGACTAAATAAACTTAAGGTACCTAATAATAATGAGATCTATATATTTTATACGCATACAAGAGAAATGTGAAATCGCAAAAAAATGATCATCGATGACATATTTATCATTCGTAATAGCTATGAAATTTCAAATGATTGATAACAATGAACCACATAGCATAAATGAATGTTGACAAAAGAAATGATTGGCCAAAGTGAAATGTTATTCAAGACAGACCCCAAAAAATATTAACCTTGAAGGTTACAAATGAGTGTTGATAAGAAAGGGAAATGAGAAAAATGAAATCACTAGGTAAGGCACATCTCATGGCACAAGGTTTCCTACAGAAACCTGGGATTGATTATGAAGAAGCATATTCATCAGTCATGGATACAGTAACATTCAATTACCTAATAAGTCTCGAAGTTTCTGAAAAACTCGATACAAGACTAATGGACAAAGTAACAGCTTATCTATATAGGAATTTAGATGATATTTATATGAAAATCATTGAAGGATATTAATTATCTGAAGCAAAATTAAAGAGTATATACTTGATAAAGTTAAGACGTTCATTGTACAACTTAAAACAATAGGTACAATTGTCTTAGTGAATACTTGATAAAAGCAAGATATGAAAACAATCTCATTTCCCCGTGTGTCCTTATAAATAAATTCAATGAGGGATTTGTTATTTTGACAGTTTATGTTGATAACATAATTTCAATTGAGACTCATAAAGAGCTCATTAAAATTGCAGAATACATGAAGAAGGAAATCAAAATGAAAGATCTTAAGAAAACTAAATATTATCTCGACTTGCAGATTGAGCGAAACTATGATGGAATATTGATCCACCAATCAAATCAAAGAATATAAAAAAGAACCTATAGTGCTTTAACATGGATAAAGCACATTCTCTAAATATCACCCATGGTCGTTCTTGGTCCAAAAATACCATTTTTGAGTGCTATAGGTGCACTGTTATACTTGGCTAAATACATGAGATATAATTCTACACCAACTTGCAGGCATTAGAATGGTATCAAGTATATTATGAGATACCTACATGGAACTACTGATTTGAGATTATTTTATTCAAATGATAAATCTAATAATTTGCATCTAGTTTGTTGTGCAGAGACAAGTAATTTTTCTGATCCTCACATAGATATATATTAGTAACGATGTCGTCATCTTGTTGAGATCTACAAAGCAAATGTTGATGACTACCTCATCTAATTATGCGTGAAATTGACATTCGTCGACTCAATCATTGAACAGTTTGGAGCTTACTAAAATCAAGGGGAGTAACTAATAAAGAGGACTATATTTGACTATGGACATCTTTTGCTTATTGTACTCTTTTTTCTTCTTCTATGTTTTGTAACACTGGATTTTCCTAGCAAAGTTTTAATGAGGCGGTATTTAACACTTCCAATATTATTAAGATCAAGTAATTATACTCTTTTTCCTTCGCTTTGGACTTTTTCTCAATGCTTTTTAACAAGGCAATTACCTTAGGGCCTGTTTGGATAGGAGTATTGGGTGTCTGGATTTAGATTGTTTGGATAAATTTTAAAAAGAGGATTGAGATTGGGAGAGTAGGATTGGAAATCCTTGATTATGGGGATTGAGAATCCCACTCAAAAGTTGTATTCCCCCAATCTCAATCTAGCTGCATTGAAAAAAAAACATTTTTTAGTAAGGCTATTCATCTCCCTTAACATAAATATAAATAAATATATTTAAAATAAATATATAAATATACATAAATATATATATAAATATATAATATACACACACACACACACACCCCCCCCCCCCCACAAATATATTTATATACATATATGTGTATATCATCTAATATATATATATATATATATATATATATATATATTGGGTATTTTTAAAAATATATATTTTTTATATTGTAATATATGCATTACCAAACAAATTATTAGGATTGAAAATCTCAATCTTGTTTTCTGAATCATGTTCCTTAACAAATAGGTTGATGGGATTCTCAATCCCAATCCACCTGGATTTGGAATCCCAAGATTCACATAATCCCCATCCCACTTATCAACCAAACAAACCCTAATAATGGTTTATGAACAGGGGAGTGTTGTAAAATATTGTAAATATGAATAACCACTATGGGCACCCTTTACTTTGTAACCACTTATTTTTTCCTTAAGAATTAGTGAAACTAAATTCCACCAAATCTAATTTGTTATTATCTTTTGTTGCCTATAAATATAGGCATGTATTATATTCATTATATGATTATTAAGAACATATAAAATACAGAAAGAGCCGTGACTTCTCTCTTCTTCCTTTCTACTTCATGATTGATATGTTGAATCTTATTCTTTTCCGATTAATAACACCACTAACAAAAAAAAAATCTGATGTTTAAACCCTTTAAGCCAAATAAATTCATTTTAATAATAATAAAATAAATTATAGAATAAATTAAATGATATATCTCATCCCAAGCCCCATGAGGTGACAAGTTTGAAATACCTATATTACCCCCCTCCCTATTTAATCGTTTTAATCTTCCATAATGTAACGCCCCACATTTACCTAACCGCTTATCGGACGGTAAATGGGTCGCTACTAAATTTAATCCAATTACAAAACCAAAATTTACAGCTCTTTTTTTTAAAAAAAATGATACCAATATAATATAAATATAATAAAATCGATAATAATAAAATAATAATACTAACGGTTTTAAATCACCAATGACATTATAATATATCGGAGTTTTTTTTGCGGAGACAAGATACTGAAAAGAAAATACATAACAAACCACCAATGTGGGAGCCATCTAAACTAAACAAACATAAATAGTCGATCACAACTATAATTTACTCTCGAACCGCTACCTCGGAGCAATTTCTGAAAGACGCAAAAAGGCCAAACTTCATATTAATCCTCAGAATACGCAATACTTGGTTATGAAACAACCAGCCCATATCGAATAGGGTGAGTGATTAACTCAGTGAACAAGCCCACTAACAAATTACCTCACGTGACAGTATATATAAAAATAAAGTTTTATGAAAATCAGAATTTCATTTAATAACTCTTTTATTTTATTAAATCAATTTAAAATCATGAACATTTTTTTAAAAAAAAATATTTTAATGTGCACGTGGCCCAATCCTTGGCCCACATTAGAGAAATCATGAGGGTTAAATGATACCATCATATATATATATATATATAAAGTTATGTATAAAAAACAAGAATTTTCTTTAATAAATCAATTTAAATTCATGAGCTTAATAAAATATAATTTTAATGCAATCATGTGGCCCAATCCTTGGTCCACGTCTTAGAAATCATGCAGCTTAAATGATATGACTGGGTAGGGTTCTCAATCGGAAGAACCGTTTCCCAAGACAGATGTGCCAAGCCCCAAGCAACTAAATCGCTCAAAAAGCTCCCTTGAGTAGACGTCGGATATAAAAGACGCTGATGGGTCCCGCTGCCATCACTACGAGAACACCAGCACAGGATGCTCCGGTTGCTGCAGACTCCAAACAAAGGAATCTGCCGCTGTAAGGAATGCTTTACCACACCCCTCACCGATCTTGGGACTCTTCGAGTCCTAGACCTTCCTCCCCAAAGGCGAAATACTACAGGGGGATTTATTCCAGAAAATATGTTATGATATGCATATTGATAAAATCTCCTAGGACTATGTTGTCTCCACTAGTCCTAAATTTTTCCAAAAGCCTCGAAATGAAAATCTTTAATCCAATGTTATTTCAAAAACATAAGCATCAAAAATGTATTATGTTAATTCTTGAAACATGAATAGCATAATTCATGCTATTTTAAATGACAAGACGAAGGAATTAAATTTTGTAACTTTATTCAGTAAGAAATGCAATTTGATCAATATGTAAAATATCAAAATCATGCAAAATAATCATAATATAAATTCATGTATATCACATAATATCATACAAATATAATGAACACGTAAAATTCAACGATGTAAAGAAAAACTCACATAAAATAAATCAATAGGCTTACTCACCTCGAACGAACCCTAGGTCTGGAGAATGAAGCCCGCAACAAAAATTACAACCTAGATGAATCAATTAGATTATTAATTAAGACTCCATAATTCAATCATAGACCCAATAGGAAAATCAAATGATAAAAAGAAAAAGAGTAAATCCCTCTCTCTCTCTCTCTCTCTCTCTCTCTCTCGGTTTCTGCCGAAGACACCCGCCGCACAGCCTATATAAATATATATATGTAGATACATAAACCTAACGAACATTACAAACGACCCCCAGCTTATTTTATATTTACAAATAGGTCCCTATCCGAATTACAGATAGGTCCCTGCAGCATATTACAGGAAATTCACAATTCAAAACTGGGTCCCTCAAAATCAATAACAATGAAATCTCAAAACTTAATCTTTTGATCTCCAATTTTAATGAGATTGTAACCATTTAAGATCTTAAAAATCTTCGAAAGAAAATATATAAAATCTTTAACATTAACAAATAGTGTTTAAAATTGTAAATTGAAATGGACCCATAAATATACACTAAATGGGTCAAAACTTAAAAACACACAAAATACACAAATTTCAATTCAAATATCATATTTATATATTTAAATTAAATATATAAATAAAATAAAATTCACAGGTGTTACACATAAGGACCATAACCGCCCCCATTAATATTGAGGTAGTTATGATTTGTGATATCTTTCCGTTTTTCAATATTTGTTTTCAATTTCACAATTTTTCCTTTTTGATTTGTAAATGATCGGCTAACAAGAAGACAAATATGAATTTATTTTTTGCGTTTTTTTTTCTATGCGATCTGAATCTGGTGCAAAAAGAAATCAATACATCTAGGTTAGGTTTTTTTAGATCCTGAAAATTACAATAATTTTGAATGATCGGCTGATTTGAAAACTAATATGAATTTGATTTTTTATTTCAGATCTGGTTGGTGTATATGAGATGAATTAACGACTTTTTTTTGTGCGATTTGAATCTGGCACAAGCAGAAATCGATACATCCAGGTTAGGTTTTTTGGATCCAGAAAATTATAATATTTTGTAATTTTTACTTTTTCAGACAGATCTGAATACATACATCGATTTTTTTTGTTTCAGTTCGTTTGGTGAATAAGAGAAGAATTTGATTCATTTATTTTTATTGGGGACCAGTTTGTGGTGCAAACAATGGCGATCCATTCAAGCTAGTTCTTCGATCTGAATAAATTATGTTGAGTTTGATTTTTCATCATTCCTTTTTTTTTTACATTCCTTAAATCATCATATATATGTGTTGAATTTGAATGTATCATGAATTCATATACATGGTATGTATCTCAATTTATATGCATTGTTACATACTAGGCGTCACGCCACAGGGCGGCCGTCCCCGAGACGTGGCAAATATATAATATCAGCTATCAGTAACAAGATCAAATAAAGACTCTATCAAGACATACAAGACGACGAAGCAATTCCAAAGATAGATGTCATATATATAAGAAAATATAGTGGAAGCTTAAACGACTAAGTCTGCAATTCAAAGACATATTACAGATTAGATTACATAATCAACTATCATGTGAGAGCCAATATACAACAAAAGACATCAACATACAAGTACCGTGCACAAGCACAAGTAACGATGCATACAAGGAAAAGAGGGATGCTAATGGCCTCTCACACTTGCAGACCCAAAACAGGAACGCTACTCAGCTACTAGTACTGCGCCAAGGGGAGCTCTTCCCTCAGATTCGACTCAGCGTCAACTGGAGGAAAACATATGCGAGGGGTGAGCCACACGCTCAGTGAATGGAACAATCCATGCAACAAAACTCATATTAATCATATCAAGAAAATTTAGGTTCCAACAGACTGAAACAACTACTTACGCTGGTTGGTCGAGTATCAACCCGAGCCTACCACTCCCGCACCCTCACCCCCACAGGGTGACATAGGACTTTAGGGATAAGGTCAACAGTTCCTACACCATTCGTTATCCGGTAGCCCTCTCCTGGGGAGCCTCTCTACCTGGTAGCCTCTCAATGACTGCTATCTCTACCTCATGGGCGCCCACTGTGTCATGAATAGCGTCTGGGAGCACCCCACAGGACAGCTTCAAGCCGGGTAGCTTCGACACAGAATCAACGAAGGGAAGAACACTCAACACTCGCAAATACGAACCTTATAGATCCAACGTCGTCGATTGATAAACATCGAGAAGAGATAATGAATTCTCATGAATTCCCTCAAGGGCGCATAACTCAGATGCGGGAAAAACATATTATTCGTAGTGACAATGCCATAGTATGACCCAATAATAGGTCATACACTTATCTAAACTCATTTAAATAAGATTCATGGCTCATACAGGTATAAATAAATATACAACATATAATTAATTAAAGAACTAATCATTGAAGCATTTAGTAATATAATAACAAAGTATAATATTTTATATGGCATGCTTACACTTATACTTTTCATAGATAGGCTAAGGACATGCTTGGGCTAAGTGGGGCATGTAGGAATCAATGTTATGCTAGCATGGACATGATGCATAGACAAGCATGGGTCCCTATGCATGATACTAGCATGTATAATCCTAGCATATTATCTCTAACATGACATGGATGCAACATAGCAAGACAAACAAATAACATATACATGCAAACAAGGTTAATATGCAGTTATGGTGCCCCATGGGAGGGCAATGCACGTCTACGTGCATCGAACGCCTCCCAAGTGGGTTGGAGTGACCCACTCACCGCAACCCGGGTCGTTACGTGTCCGTTCGCCAAGATCTGCACGACAAGGGCATCAAAAATGGTGAGTATAACCACATAAAAATACATAAAATTAACTAGAAATGTCAAAGACTCAGATATGCACGCATACGGGCTCGCACGTACGCAAGTATGCACGTACGCACGCAAATCCGAGTGCCCCGACACCTACCCGAGCCCTTGGACAGCCACACGCGTGGCCCCCCGCACCCGCACGTACGGGCTCGCACGTACGCAAGTATGCACGTACGCACGCAAATCCGAGTGCCCCGACACCTACCCGAGCTCTTGGACAGCCACACGCGTGACCCCCCGCACCCGCACGCACGCGTGCACGCGCTCCCGCGCTCCCGCACGCACTCGCACGCTCTGCACACCCGAGCCGGAGCCCCGCGCTCACGCCCGCACGTCTGCACATATCAGCGCACGCCCGATAGCGCGCGCCCAGACCTATCCTAACCCCTCCCCAGCCCTCTCACATACCCCAACCCACAAACATGGCATGCACGACCCCTCTAGCAGCCCTACCATCAAGAAACCAAAGAAAAGGAATGGAGAATGCTTACCAAGGGAGGGAAAAGGAAAAGGGGAGGTTCGGGGCCCTCGATTTGCCCACGGCCACCTCTACCACCACCCCCACCACCTCCAACAGCCTCTCCACCAGCCCTTAATGGCTGAAAAACAGGGCAAAGGGAGCTTGAGAGGGAGCCATAGAGAAGGGAATCAACAACCACAACAATCAACACATAAACACATCTATTTGTGCTCCTTCTCCTTCACTTCTCCACCTTTTGTGCTTCTTTTCCTCAAATCAGCACACACACACACTCACACAGCAAGAGAGGGAGAGGATACGTGGGAGTGAGAGGGGGAGAGAAAAAGAAGGCAAAACTCGGGGGGGGGGGGGGTGATTGGAAGGGAAAACAGGGGATGTGAGTATAACCCAAATCCCACCCACACCCATACCAAATAACCATAGCTTTCTTACTCACTAAGCAAGGGTGGATAAGGTTACCTAGGGTCAACTTAGATACCAAAATATCCCAACACTATTTCTTCCACAAAACCAATAACGATCAAAACCCGGATACGGTTTGGAACTGCATAATTTTTAAAATGTTACCGGAATTCAATGAAATTTGTATGGGTAGTACTAAATGGTACCAGGACCCATAATATGCAGTTAGATTTCCAATCGGAGTACTCTAATTGACGCAGATAGTTAAAAACCAAAATTTTAGCGGCTCTGATCGAAAAAATTTAAAATTGAAAATGGCCAGAAATGACCCAAATGTGACCAATAGGCTAAAAAGTGACACATATATAACACTAGGTATGATCTATACAACCGTTTTATAATTGTGTATTTGTGTATAATTATGTTTAATGTGTCATTCATCATATTTATTTAGTTTTTTATCTGCATTACTCGACTCATTCAGATTTAATATATATTCAAATATAGTGCACATTCACTTGTATGAATTTTGTATTTCATAATTCAAATTCCAGATTCACCTGTATCTTAATTTGATTTCCAGCCCATTTTGAAGATTGTTATTTACATTTCCATAGATTTAATTATTGTATAGCGGATTAATATCTAATTGTTTATTGTTGGTATTTTGAAGACCTTTTATGAATTTTCTGTGCAGTGCTTAGAAGCATGTAAACCATAATTGTACATTTGATTTTTCAGATACATTAATTTGACAATATGTGGTTGATGTTCTTATCCTCACCAGGCAATGATGGTGATTTTGTGGACACATGTGAAGACTCAATTCATTTGGACGACATCTATTCATGTTTTGTGAAAACCAGTTTGTCAGAGGAATTGTTTATTGTGGCTGATCAGCAAAATGTAGAAGAGATTGTAGCTTGTGATGATCATTATAATCCATCTGGTGGTATGTGCTTTGGTTCTGAAGATGAGGTGCGGTTGTTTTTAACAATTTTGCTCACAAGGTTGGATTTGACATTGCTAAGGTAAAAAAAGACGAAAATGGAAGGCAAAGGTTTTTTTCTCTGACTTGTTGTAGAAATGGGAAGCACGTGCCATCTGAAAAGAATGCGTTTAATGCTCGTCTTCGATCAAGACTGGTTGTGATGCTAGGATAAATATCAGTGTGAAGGGGAATGGGTGCTTCTTGACATCGAATATTTTTTAGATCATAACCATCATCTGCGCCCCTGTGAGCAAAATTATTCATTTACCTTTCAATGTTCCAAGTAAAGGACGACCATCATAAAAAAAAGGAAGGCACCAAAGATCTACAAACTGAAGAATAAGAAGGAAAAATTACCTCAAGGCACCATGTATATTTCAGATACATATAAACAGCAAGAATACACACCAAAAAATGCTATCAGATGTTTATAATTTCATTTACAGCCAAGGGATTTAAACATATTTCACACAATAATTTCAAATACAGTTGATTCAGATGCATGCAATTAGGGGTCTTCAACAGGCCTGAGGCCCGAAAGCCTGGCCCGCCCGGCCCGGGCCCGTTCACTGGCCGGGCCTACCCGGCCCATTTTGAGGGCGGGCCGGGCTTGGGCCTGGTTTTGGGGACCGGGTCCATAGGCCTGTTAAGGACAATCCATTAAATGAGTAACATGTAATTTTTATTTGAATTGTGGTAAAAATATTGACATTTATGTAGGTAATCTAGTTAGGTACATGTAGTTATTCATTTCAAGTAATTAATTTATTTAATATTTTTATTTTAAAATTTTCAATATATATAAATATATTTTTAAACATTATAATTTAAATTTTATGTTATTTTAATATTATATACAAATAAACAATTTAAAATTAAAAATCAAAAGGAATAAGATGTTTATAATTTGAGCCCGTAGGCTCGTCTGTGGGCCCGAACCCAGGCCCGACCCGTGAGCCCCGTTCAGGCCCGGGCCCATGGGCCCTCTTTTTTATGCCACGGGCCTTAGGTAAATGTAGTTATTCATTTTTTCAAGTAATTAATTCATTTAATATTTTTATTTTATAATTTTCAATATATATAAATATATTTTTAAACATTATTATTTAAATGTTGTGTTATTTTAATATTATATACAAATAAACAATTTAAAATTAAAAAATCAAAAAGAATAAGATGTTTATAATTTGGGCCGTAGGCCTGCCTGTGGGCTCGAACCCATGCCTGGCCCGTGAGACCCGTTCAGGCCCGAGCCCGCGGGCAGGGCCTGGGCCCTGTTTTTTTGCCACGGGCCGGCCCGGCCTGGGCCCGTTTGCCGAGCAAGCCCACGGGCCTGGGCCTAGTTTCAACGGGCCGGGCCGTTGCCGACCCCTACGTACAATGTTGAAAAAAACATTAACCTATTATCATCAAGGTATTTACAAAAACAGTTGAGTATTCCAAAATATAATATTGAAGTTTTTAACACATTTTGATTCATGTCTACTCCCTAATAGCATGTAATGTGACTAATGGGATCTATGTTACTTCATAATTGCTTCAGATTCATATTTATTTGGTAACAGATTTTCAGATACAGGTTCAACTGATTAAGATACATGGTTTGTTTAAAAACAAGAAAAGATATTTCATCAAACCAATGCATGCAAATTTAATATAACACGATCTATATTTATAAGACATTTCAAACATTTCATTTGACTACCATTAAATATTCATTCAATCATATTTTGTTTAAGTGAATGATGAAACAATTGCACATTATTGACATTCTCATATTTGTGTCATTTATTTATGCTTTTTATGATTTTAAAGTTGACTCTAACCTCGTAACCGAATTCCAAAAAGAGCGGCACCATTGAATCCTTACCCATGGCGTATCATATTTTGAAAAAAAAATAATAATTAAAACTTAGGGTTTCATTTTGGGCAAACCATACGAACGAAAAAAAGGAAAAAATTATGATATCAAGAGTTGTTCGTTTCAACTGATCCTCTTCCCCAACAAATTGTCAACAATGATGAAGAAAAAATGTGATTTCCTGTCACAATTGACACTTCATCGTTGATTTTTTTTAATGAAATAAACGGGGCAATTTAGATACTTTTTTCACTCTTTATATTTATTAAACAAAATCTTGTGATTTTCAAAATCATATGTGATATGATTTCCTTCGATGTTAATCCGATTATATCTGAAATTCATTTGAAGAATCATTGTTTCAAATACTGAAATCTAAAAAAAATTATATGAAATCAGAGATTCAGATATATGCATCTGAATATAAAAAAAATGTGTATTTGAATTGTTTTTGTTTTTATTTTGATTTGGAAGCATCTCATTACTCTCTAATATATTATGAAAATGTTTTGATACATTCTCTTCATCTACCAGAATGTCTAGAAAAAGGGAAATTTTTTTTACATTTTTCGATTTTTTAGGATTTACTTGTGTGCAAATTTTCACTTATGAAGTTTGAAAAAGTCAAACAAAGAATCAATGGGAGAGTATCACCTATTAAGACTTAATTTCTGAAGCCACCCCTCCAAATAATATGATATGTTAATAAATATATGATAACTACTACTTAAAAAAATTAAAAATTAATACATTCCTTTATTCATAACAATAATTATCTATTAATTATTTCTACAAATTTTCAAAAATTTATTGAGATTTGATGAATATATGATAAATATTCTTTTTTAATTAATTTGTTAGAAAATCTAATAATATATAATATATAAAAATTTAAAAATTATAATCTTAGAAAAGAAATAATGGCTATCGAAAAAATGAATTTATGTACGTGCACATGATGATACACCATTCCATTATCATATATAAATAAAATAATCATAATGATACAGATTACATTTAAACATGAAATTTAAAAAATATCTCAACTAAATTATAAGTTCACTATTATTATTAACTTGAAAAACGATTTCTGTAAATTTATATTTTTTTAATTAAACTTTTGTGAAATTCAAAAAGATAGATTCAATGAAAATTTAACATTATCATCTAAATATATTAACATTAGAATTTTGAATAGAATATAGATAGATTTTCTAGTTTAAGAAGTTTTTTATTCATTCTTGTCCCTAATCTAGAACCAAAATTCAATAAAGATGTCATTATACAAAAAAATTACGGGTAAAATAAAAAATACAAATGTAACAAAAAAAAAAGTATAATAGATAGACTTCATGAGAACGGGCTTAATAGCTTCCCAGCAAACAAATAATTACTTCTCGAGTAATAAAATGAACACCCGATATAATTAATTGTTTATTTATTATAATAAGATACAATCAAGAGATTGTGGAGCTTTTACCACGATGGAATAATTTCTTAAAATTTGTACTAATACCAGGAAAAAATATAGATTTACATTATGTTCATACCTTGAATTAATACTAAATATTGAGATTTACACCAAAAGTCTAGACAACAATTATTATCTCTGATCGAAAAATTTTAAAATTATTCATTTTTTCATGGGGGAAACATCTTATATCTCCCCACACTATCTACTTTTTTTCATTGCCCAATTGATTAGGTGAACCAAATCCTTATATATAAGTTAGCAATCAAATTATTATACCAACCTTGATACCAAGGTCATCCATCCCTCCATCCAAAACTTAAAAGCGCAGGTATAGAAGTCCCAAACCAAACCTTCCATAAGTTACCTCAGATTTGCAGATTGGTGAAGATAAGTCAGAAGCCTCTCTCCATTAGAGATGGTGTGCATAGGGTTCCTCGGGTGCAAGAGCAAGCGCTCCACCAAGGGCACCGTTATGCTCATCCTGATGATCATCGGGATCCTTTTTGGCCTGCGGATCATCCTTTACGTTGTAGCTCGGGCACTGGAACGGTGTCGGTCGGTCCAAGGTCTGACCGGCGAGATCGACTGACCAGCGAGATCGAGTGAGATGCATCGGCCTGCGTGAGTTCATTCTGATGGTCAGGGAGATCATTCATACATGTGAGAGCCATCTAAACCTTTGAAACATTTCATAAATGACTTGTAATGCAAAGGCTCCAATCAGTGTATTCATGCATAGCCATGTAACATCAAAACATGGGCACTGTATATATGCACGTGTGTGTGTGTGTTGCATGTAAATTCATGACTTAAAGAGAGGGGGGAGTACAAATTCTTGTATTAAATAAACAATTAAACCTACAAGAAATTCTGCTCATAAACCTGTGTCTATATATCTATATACACATACATATAGAATAAATACAGATATCGATAGGCATACATGTGTGTGTGTGTACATATACATGTATACACACACAAAATTATCTCAATGACACTCTGCAAACACCAGGGGACACCACCAGTCCTGATGAAAAAGAAAAGTATCAATTTTAGTAGGTAGGCTAGGCAGAAAATGAAAAACATAATTAACAAAATATAAAAAAAGCAGGTACCGAGCCTGTCTGAAAGATGATTCTAAATTTAAGTAGTGTTATGCACAACTGAAGCCTGTAATAACCTTATGTATAACCCAGACCACAATTACCATTCATAGCCTACCATAGCATCTTCATGACACAAAACTTGAGATTCCACAATTTCCTTCGTGTAAGGATACATTCCAAGGATATATATGTTCAGTTTGTCACAAGTCCTTCAGATTAATTTACCATCTTCTTTTCGGCCCAAGTCAACGTCACACTGAAGAGTTAAAAAAAAAGATCCCAAGGATGAGATGGACAGATAGGTGTAAATCTAAAACATCTATTGTATTAAATTAGCCTGCTTACATGGTTTGTGAAGTGGTACCAGATGAGTGCTCCACATACAAGAAAGCACAGAAGATTGGCACCTGAAACACTAACTCGCTGAGTTTTAAGCAGATCTTTAAGGACTCCAGTCCCTAGGCTAAATTCGCCCAGTTGACTGTTCATCATAACTTTGGTTCAGATATATATACAACAATAATTTACAACATAAAGAAGCAAATTTAAACCAAATCAAGTACATAGACCACACTGTCAAAAAACCACCAAGGAGCACAAACAGCCTTATGGTCTATTAACAGAAGAATATAAACAACCAATTCACATCTCCATTTCACAATGATCCATGGAACACATCACTGATGTGTAAAACATCTATGAATGCACATCAATCAAGCTTTTAAATAAAAGAAAAGAAATTATTTTGCTTCATCCACTGTTTAGTAACCTTAATTAACATAAAATAGGGAGCGTAGATGTCTCAGAAGTGGCTTGAGAATATATACTTTGCAGCCACTTGTGCAGAATCAGTAATTCTGTCCCATACAGCATCTTAAAATCCATTTCTAGAGCTTTCAAATCCATTTCTGGAGGGGGGAAACACAGCTCAACTAAGATATCTCCCCCAAGATTTACAACAGAATCACCGACGAAAGGGAGGCTGAATGAACAAGGCTAGATTTTTATCATATGCACTCACCCATCATTTAGCAGAGGCATTACGCTGTAACATTGGAATCCAGCCACTTGAAGGACCAACGGTACTACCTCGACCTGGACCATGGTGTGCCATGTCATTTTGTGGCACTGGCTTGGAGCTCATGGAATTTTTATTAGGTGCACCGGCAAGAGCAAAGGATGTCGATGGCATGACGAACTTCTCTTTCTCAACTTGAGAACCCAGTCTCTGTACAAAGGATTTACACATTTAGTTGTTGCTTCAGAAAATGAGTTGCAATGGAATACAAGGATTTTTCAATCAGTTGGGACACTGTAATTCTTCTTATTTGGTTGCATATAAACTTTCCAAATTCCAAAAGTTAGCTAACCATTAGAACTTCTGTGCCTAAAATTCTTTTCCACCAAATGATTGACGTATAAGGTATTGCACAGCAAGTAGTGCCAGCCTAAATGCCTTAAAATGCAACGAACATCTTCATCAATAATCAATTTTATCATATAAGGAAGAGGCATAAAACCCATTGTTTAAAAAATGCAGACAGAGTGGTTTAGGTCATTATAAAAAAGCATGGGACAAGTGTTCCTATGTAAAAGAAAAACATAAAAAATTACTTACCAATTTCTCGTTACGCATGTCAATATTCAAATTCTTATCTGAAACATTGTTGAATTGCATGCGAAATGTAGGGCGAGCAACGTTGCTTGAACCAATTCGCTCAACAGTACCATCTGGATGAGATGTATCACAAAAGATTGTTTTAAAATACCAAAGTGCAAAGTTATGGTTGAAATAAAATCTTGAATGGCAAGAATGATACAAAATCACAATTTCATAGTAACAGAGAATAAAAAACTACTCAAAACACTTGAGAATCACATGTTACCTTGACGCTTGTCCACATCCATTGCCATTGCTCGGGTGCTAGTCATTCCTGAGGCAGGCTACACAGACCATATCGCATCATATCAGCAGAGAGGAAATTAAAATGCCTTTTTTTACAACAAAAAAAAATTCATAAAATGCTTCCCAAAACCAATTGGTTCCTAACCATAGTAGGCATATAAAACAGCAGATGCATACAATACAAAAAGATTTAATAGATTAATGAAGGCTTACAGAAAATCGAGGTTGAGGTTTCGTCTTCTGAGCTTGCTGATATTTCAAGATCGTCCAGTCAAATACATAATCAAACTCACACCCTGCATCCATCAAGGAATTATTTAACACAATATATTGACACACTCAGAATGAAACAAGACTAATGGGTCAGAATGAAACAAGACTAATCGGGATTCTAGTTTAACATGAGATTCTCAAATCTAGACTAATTATTAAAAGTCATTGTTTATAAAACTATGTCATTTTATACGCACCTTCATGCTTAGCTAAGTCACGGAACAAACGTTTCAAAAATCCATAATCAGGCCGCTGGTCAAATGTCAACGAGTGGCAGTAGTGGAAGTATGAGGCAAACTCCACCGGATGAGACTTGCAGAGGACCTTTTCACGAGGAAAATTTCATCAATATTCATAAAATTTCATCAGTAAAGTGCAACAGATTTGTCAAGGTGTAGAAACATACCTCAATGGGAGTTGCAAGCTTCTTCTCACAAATTTTGTCATATTTCTGTTTCTTGGTGGCAGCTTTTAGACCTTGCCAGGGGAGGCTGTATGCAGGAATTTCAGATCAGTTGAATGTAAATGGCAAATAGCAGCCATTGCACACAACATATAATTCTCAGGGATAATAATTCAAAAAATGTCAAATATCCTAAAAAAGATCATTCCCCTTGGACCTAATAGCATTCAATAGCAAAACGTATGAACATGTCAACATTAGACAGTAAAATTTTGAATAAATCCAAGAAAAATGACAAATGTAACAAGATATCACATATAGCACAATTACGCAATATCAGAACTATAGCTGCTACATTCACCAACCACTACCTCCAATTAAATGTATGTGGCACCAGAAATATCACAAGAGTTCTGGTCCATGTTTTCAAAGAACAAATAAGGATGCAGATGCAACAACAAGAGAATCATGCAAATTATTGAGGTCAGACATCTATATAAAGGCATTTCTATAAAAGGAAATTAATATACCTTCCTCTCAAAAAGTATAGAAGAACATAGCCAAGAGACTCCAAGTCATCCCGACGACTTTGCTCTGACAAAGGAGACATGCTCAGTCAGGCAGCATTCAATCATTATAAATACAAAGACGCAACAGATCAGGACTTATACCGATGCCCAGATGAGTATTGCAACTTGCATATCGTGCAGTTCCAGTCAAATTTTTGTTCTCCCTGTACGAATGTGAAAAAAGGGGAAAATAAACTTCCAACTTTGCTTATGATTTACCAAAAGAAATCCAAAATGTGAACCTCACCCAACCAAGAAATAGAGTATCATAAAATACCAAAAGAAAAACCATGCACAACCAACTCCAACTTTGTAAACATCAGATGTTGATGAAAATGGAAAAAAAAAAAGAACAGGCAAAGTTGGTGGAAAACTGTGTAAGATCTATTATGATTCAATCAACCTAAAAGACAAGACAATTCTTCATGTGTCTCCGAACATTGGTACTCAGCCAATCATTTGAGGCCGTTGCCTATTATGCAGTTCACCTAACATGCACAATCCAATATACCTGTAGGGAATATGACGGTTGGTTGTTGAATCCCGATATCTTTTTGCAAGCCCAAAATCAATTATGTAGACCTGGATAAGAGTGAGATCAAATTTAGCAATAGAAAATAATCAACCAAATTTAAAGAGAGAAAGAAAATAATAAAATAGCAACCTGATTCGCTTTCCGACCAAGACCCATGAGGAAGTTATCAGGTTTGATGTCCCTGTGCAAATACCCTTTGGAGTGCACATACTCAATTCTAGTTAACTGAAAGGAACGGATAGCAACAAGAGAACCATTAATAATGAAAAACTAAAGGTTCAAAAAAAATTCCAATGGTCTAACTAGAAAACTGGTTGGAAAAACAGAATACAATGTAAAAGGAGATAGTTATCAAGAACCAAAGTAAAAAATAAAAAATAAAAAAAATCATAACTTTTATGTTTACCATCTGATCGGCCAACATTAGGACTGTCTTTAACGAGAACTTCCTCCCGCAATAGACGAAGAGATCCTCGAGGCTCGGCCCGAGCAAGTCGAGCACCAGGACATTGTCTTCACCATCAACCCCGCACCATTTGTTGTTGGCAATACCACCTGTGGCATACCCAAATGAAAACACCATCAACTTCCACGACACAAAACAACGCAGAAAGATCATTACATAAAACGAGCAGCTTTTTGCCGGATGTCATCATAACCTCAACGCATACGTACTTCCACCCTGGAGAACGTTATACAACTTGGCCTCGTAAAGCAACTGAGGGTGTTTCGTCTTGTTGGTCTCCTGAAACCCAACAAAAAAATCGCCCAAACTGACAAAGTTACCAATCATTGCCGCTAAAAAAACCCTAATTTGATCAGAAACCAGTTCCATCAATGAAATTATAATTTACAAAAACAAAGATGAAAGATTTTCATTCAAAATGACATTCTATTAACAAAAACAGAAAACCTGGAACAAAATCGTATTTTCTAAGAATCTCAATAGTTGAGGTTCAAATCACTTACGATCTTCACCGCGACGTTCTCAAACGTATCGACATGGTTGGCTGATGAAACAATCGTAACAAATCAGAGCCCTCGATAAACAAATCTACGATCGAAAAATTTTATAAAAAAATACCGACTCACCGAGATAAATTTCACCGAACGAGCCGCTGCCGATCTTCCTTCCGAGCTTGTATTTGCCACCGACGATCCTCTCCATGACAAAGGAGATCGCGAACTCGATCGGACCACGAAACAGAAAGATTAGGGTTTGAATATAAAAAATTCACGTTTTTAAAGCAGCGAAGAAGACGAGAAGATCGCGAAAGACGAGGAAAAAAACGCTTGGAAGAGCATTATCAGAACTAATCAGATCGTCGAATTTGTAAAGAAAGAAATTCTGACTGGTTATTACAAACCTACCCCTAATTTTCAATGGGAATTACGTTCCGTTCGAGGTTATATCTTACTTACTCATTTACCCCTACTTTTACATAAGAGTTCTGCTCCTTTCGACGATGGGACCAGGGGCATTTATGGAAACCCAAACCACATATGTGGGCAGGATCGTTAAGCATGTGCGACGGGTGCGTTTGGTTGCGCGATTGTGTTTCGATTACGATTGCAAGAAGTTGCGTTTACAATCGTGCAACCAAATAGTTTTGTAATTGCAGTTTTAAATCCAATGATTGCAGGCAAATAGTGCCCAAAAGCTGCGATTTCAAAAGGCTGAGAAAGTAAGCTTCCTGCAGAATCAGTTTTGCAATCGCAGATTCCTGTAAAATCAGTTTTGCAATCGCGTAGAGTCATCACACGTACTAAATGAGCCATCCATATCAGTGGACTTTAGAAGAACGGCTGTGATATTATGTAAAAGAATAATGATTGTTAAGCCCCAATTTCATACGCCCCAAATAGACCCCATGATGTGGCAATGGAATATTACTTATTATGCCTTTTTACTTGATAACTACCCTAACATGTATCCCTATAATTGTGGAGTATCATCAATTCTAAAAATCATATATTTCTTCATCATTATTTCTTCACCACACATGGTGCCTCTCCTTCTCCTCCTCCCCCTCCATCTCCGGCGAGACCCTCAAACGCCGCCTCTCCGACCTCACCGGCATCCCCGCCTTCTCTCAATGCCTCGTCTCCGGAACCATAGACATCCGCGATGAAACCCTAGTGCCCCCTCCCAACGCATCGGGGTTCCCTTCGACGCTCCACCTCCGCATCAGGGTTCCCTCCGACTCTCCACCTCTGCATCGGGGTTCCCTCCGACATGCACAATTTATTGTCGAAAAAGTAATAATTATTAGAAGTTGATGAAGGTGAGACGCGGGGATGGGCATATGTGGGGATGTGCTGACGTGGAAGATTTTCGAATGATGATTTTTGTTACATTTGAAATGTAACAAAAATTGTGCACGTGTGTAGCAGTGGTGGCGACGGTCTCTATAATGGTTGATTCAATTTCTATTGTGATTGTGGTTTTAATGAGTGCTTCAGTTTTAATAACTTCGTTTGTTCTTAGCCGTTCTAGGGAGACGACGATCTCGGTGAACATAAAAGTTCGAGCTCTTGAAACGCGGGTGGTGGAGGTGGTGGTCTCAGACATGAACTCTCTGGAGATTACAAAAGTGAGGAAGCCATAGGAGACGGAGAATGTGAAGTAATCGTGAGTCAGGTTAGGTATTATTTTGTTGTATTTACATTGTGGAATCTGTGCATTGATTAATATTGTTATATTTTATAAATGTAACAGTTAATGAATAATGTGATTTGATGCAAAAGAGACACATTTAAGCAATACACAGTTTTTTTGTTATTTTGTTACATTTGAGATGTAACAATCTTGTAACAACATAATGTTATTTAACATAAGAATTGATGGATATTTCAATGATCAATCATATTATTATTCATGACTATTTAGTTTACAGGGCGTCTGCTACATTCTTTCTTCTTTTTTTGTTTTTACAATATTTTTTTAACATGAATGTCATAAACTGTTACATTCACATATTTATGTTACATTTATGCAACACTGTTATATTCTGTTATAGTTATACAATCATAAGATTGTTACATTTACATTTATGCATTTCTGTTACATTCTGTAACAGTTATAATCATAAAAAAATTGTAACATTTTTTTTGTTAATTAGATAATTTTGGTGTAATTTAGGTAAGTTTTGGTGTAATTTTGATAAAAAATAATTTAGGTAATTTTTTTATAAGTTAGGTAAGTTTTAGTGTAAAATTCATAATAATTTCAAAATTTAAATTTTGAAATAGACAAATTTTGTTTAAAATTTTAAAATAAGTAAATTCAAATTAATGTGAAAGATTAATAAGAGAAAAAAAGGGGGATTTGGGTCAATGAGATTTATTTTTAATGAAGGGCATATCCGTATTTTGTCATTTTACACTTTTTCAAAAGTCAACTAACCAACCAAAACCATCCAATAAGATGATGACACCTCATAGGGCTTGTGATTTTGGGCCTAGGTATCACCACTGTATATAAAAACATAAGTTAGTAGAATAAATCATTTTTGTTTGGTTGTGTTTTTAGTTATTTTTATCAAAAAATGTAATAATAAAGATATTATTATTTTGTGGATAAAATGTGAATATGTTGTGGATAAGGATCTATAAAAGATGAAAAAATGATTTGATACATGGGTTCAAGATTTATTAAGAGATGATGACAGTTGATTTTAATATCAGTGGAATAAATTGAGTAGAATAACACAATTTTTCTAAGGAACTTAGAATACAAATAGCAGTATATTTTCACTTATTCTGACATAACTATACACATCTATTCCTTCAAAAACGATACTGTAACGCCCCCGAACCCACGACTCCGTTTTGAAGCGCGAAGTCCGGTTGCGTTACCTTAGTTCCTCGAATCTCATAGTTCTATTTTTTTTTATCCAGAAACATAAGAATACATCACCATAATTATACATCAATACATCACCATATTTTATTCATAAATTTTTCAGGATAAAATCCAAACAAATTCTCAATTACTGGATATACATCGGAATCAACTAAATTCTAAATATCACCATGCTATCATACATATGGGTCTTCTACATGCCAAGAAATGATCAACACCTTCTACAAGAGTCTAGTACTCCGAAAATCATTATACGAGCTTCAACCTCCAATGCCTTAACGAGATCGACGACCACCAACAACTAATCTGAAAGGTTGGAAAAATGAGGGGTGAGCAACCACACGCTCAGTGAATGGACCTATGGCGTCCCGTTAGTACATTTATAATCAAAATATAATAGTCATAAAATGTCCACACAGACATGTAATATATCAAGAAAAAATATATATAAAAGGCCACCAAGACATGCAATAATATATATATATACACACACACACACACACACAATCCTATCCAACATGATGCATGCAACACCACGAACACGCATGTCCGTCTTCGCAGCACCTAGCTCGCGGGGCCTTCCACAGGCATGGCCACGTAGACATAGCCACAAAGACTTGGGTCCTACGTTCTCGGACCTGGTCACGTAGCCCACCTAGATGTTGGCCACCAAGACCGAGCCACCTAGACGTTGTAATGCATGCATGATCAACCATTCGTTCCAAAACATATGCATGCGATAAAATATGGTCTCTAAATATATAAGTTATATATGTAAAACAACGCATCAAAATCATGACGACATGTTCAAGTGCTCCATACCCCAAATAACAATTATATATTTTAAAGTAACCATGATGCAGAATGATATAACATAGAGATAGTTTCAAAAACTATATATGAGACTAGACTCACTCACCTTCAGTCCACGCAAGCATCAACGATACACACTCGCACGTTGATAACCTAGCATAACAATTATACAATAATAGATCACAAACAACCAATCATGACCCAAACAACTGACAACCAACTCATAACAACACTATCCCCAATAATCCCAAAAGCCCATATCTTATAGACCTACAATCAACAACTCACTTCAAAGTCCTAATGAAAATCCCAACTTCGAATAAATATTAGAATACTCATATACTCACAATGATCCGATCCGATAATCAATATCCATTTATTCCATAAGACTCATATGATCGATCAATCCTCGAATAAATATTTGGACAAATCCAATAAGGCTCAACTATAATTTCATGATCGAGTAACTCAAATTCAATCAATTTACATCCAAATAACAATAATATACAATCAATATTCATTGATCCTACTAAACCAAATTATCGATTTAAGATTTTATTTAAGTTCTCAAGATCAATAAAATCATCAAAACCCGCAAAACAAATTTATACTTCATTAAACATTAAATTTGGGATCCCTTTCATCTCTAAAATTCATCAAACTTGGTCATCAAGTTAAATATTTGAATTCTAATAAACTGCACAGAAATCTTTCAAAATTCATAACTTTCTACCCGTAACTCCGAATTAGATGATTCATGATTCGTTGGAAAGCTTTTCAAAATCTATTTCTGTTCGTCAAATACATTTTTCCCAAAACGATTCTATCATAGTCAAAAACACAATTTACGTCCAAGCATAAAATCAACCCGAAAATAGGCATTAAATCCCCAAAACTAATAAATCTAATTTGATCTTAAGAATTCCTTCGAGATTCATTGAAATATATTCAAATAATCAACTAATTAAAATCGATCAAACCCTAACCCTAATCCATCAAACTTCTTCCCCAAACAATTAATCGACACATTCATATCCTAACAAGAAAATAAATTGAAACCCTAAACAACAAAAATCAATAGAAGCATGATTTCTCACCTTAGATCCGGTCATACCACCCACCATCACCATCTAGAGTTAGGTCATCACCACCCTTCACACATTCTCAAATTTGGATGAAAACCCTAACCTAAACATTTTATTTAAAGGGGTTTACCGAAATTACAAAACGACCCCTGAAGTGTTTAAAGTTTACAATGAAATCCCTATCCGATTATAAATAGATCCTTGAAGGCTATTAAAAGGTATTCTGGATTCGCAACTTGATCCCTGGGCCCAATAACTTAACACAAAATCTAAAAACCTAACTTTCCACTCTGAATTTCACCAAATTTCAACCAAAGTATCTTGACACTATAGAGATCTACATAAAAATATAAAATAATTATTTCAACATCAATTTATAATTATCATAATTATAAATAAAATTGGACCCATTTGGGCCCACCGCCAAATCTGAAAAATGAAATATAAAAATCAAATTTTAAAATTTCCATTATATATTTAAATTAAATATATAAGGCCTAAAATACCGAAACGTTACAGATACTCATCTATTCTTTCAAAATAAAGAACTTTTTTCACTTATTTCCCCATATTCTCTTATATTTATCTCTCAAAACATGCCATAAGGGCTAGTTTGACAAGGGAATAAGTGATTGGGTAAAGGGTAACTATGAAGATAAGTAAGTGGAAGATAGTTGTGGGCGCCAAATTTTTGAACTACACATAGCGGGCCGGGTAGTGGTGCCCATCCAATTCAAACCAACCGAATGACGATCCAGCAAGCCCAAGTCCACCTCGACGAACCAGCCGGTTAAGTTCAACCCGATAACGCAACGGCCCAACTAGCCCTAATTCAGACGGATCTGACCCGGAGACCCATGACCGGCCAAGTCAGTATCTAATACACCCAATAATTGCATTGATTTATATAAATATGTGACACTAAATGGTCATCATCAGCATTTAATCTCCATCAATACCAAATGAATCACGAAATCAGGTCATCATTGACCTTGTCCACAAAATCCCCATCAAATATCCGCAGCGGTGCGGGGATTGCATTAAGAACTCCTGATGGTATCCGATTGGAGCATTCCATCCGACTGGAGTTCCCTTTCCACCAACAACGTGGCCGAATACGAGGCCCTCGTCAATGGATTACAGCTTGCCAAGGCTCTTCAAGTCATATATCTACAAACATACTATGATTCATAGTTGGTAGTACTGCAGGTCCAGGGGACGTACACAGTTAAGGACGAGAAACTGGAGCGGTATCACCACCTGGTTGTCCGGCTCTCCCAAGATTTTTTTGACTTCCAAATTAGCTACCTACCTCGAGAGGAGAACAGGGAGGCAGACGTGTTAGCGGTGGGGGCCACCATCCCCGAAGGACGCTGGGTCATGCCGACAGCCCTGAAGCGGCCCTCCATCGACCCAGACCACACCGTCCATGTGATCGAAAGGGAAACTCCTTGTTGGATGGACCCGATCAAGTCCTACAAACGCGACGGTGCGCAACCGACAAATCATGCTGAAGCACAGAAGGTGCGGCACCGCTCGGCCAGCTACGCCATTATAGAAGGGACGCTCTACCGATGCAACACTTGCAGTCCTTTCCTCCGATGTCTAAGTATGGCCGAGGCCAAGCCATTGATGGAGGACATCCATGAAGGATCCTATGGCGATCACTCCGGCGAATGCTCACTTGCCCATCACATCCTCACGCAAGGGTATTACTGGCCCTCATTGAGGAAGGACGCCATCGCATTTGTCTGAAACTATGAAAAATGCCAGAAGTTTTCCCCAATCACTCACCTTCATGCAGAAGAACTCCATACACTGACTTCCCCATGGCCGTTTGGCCAGTGGGGAATTGCCATTGCAGGACCTTTTCCTACCGCCACGGGAGGAAGGAAGTATGTGCTCCTCGCCACGGACTACTTCACCAAGTGAGTCAAGGCGGAGACGTACAAGATAATCAAGCATGCCGACGTCAAGAATTTTTTGCGGAAACACATTATATACAGGTTTGGCGTCCCGAAGGCCATTATCGTGGACAACGGAACTCAGTTCACAAACGCGTCAATCCGAGAATTTTGCAACAAATGTGGCATTCAATAGCACTTCTCCTCGCGAGCATACCCGCAGGGAAACAGGCAGGCCAAAGCAACCAATCGCACAATCTTCACCATGCTCAAGAAACGGCTCGACGAGAAAAAAGGGGTGTGGCTCAAGGAGCTATCGGGCGTGTTATGGGCCTACCGAACCACTCGGAGGAAGCCTATTGGAGAGTCACCATTCACCCTCGCATACGGGACCGAAGTCGTGATCCCCTCGGAAGTCGGACTCCCCACTTTACGGACTTTCGTCGCTCTCACCGACCGATATAGCGAAGCCCTCGCCAACAACACCGTGCTCCTAGAGTAGATTAGGGAGGCCATATGCCTCACTGCCTACCAGCGCCGGCAAGCTCAACACTTCGATAAAAGGGTCCACCCACGATCATTCTCACCCGGTTAATGGGTGCTCAGGAGAGTGACTGACAACACGCGCGAACCCAATGTAGGAAAACTCGGGGCCAACTGGGAAGGGCCGTACGAAGTGATTGAGGCTTATGCCAAGGGGGCATACCATCTATGTACCGTCGGTCCACGGAAGGTACTCATACTAACCCCTTGGAACACTATGAACTTAAGAAAATTTTATACGGTGGCCACCATTGAATAAATGTAATGGACTCTATTTATGTTACTTTATTTCCGATTCCTATTAATGAATAAACGCCGCTCTCTTCAGCCACCTTTTCCAAAAAGATTTTTCGATGAATTCAAAATTGGTTTTCCATACACCAAAAGCCGAAGTAACGACTGCGGGGTTCTGTTGGCAAATTTCGCTCCTACCTCGCACACGGTTCAAACTATCAGCCTCTCACCCGGCCACGTCACTCGCAGTGGCTCAAGCCCGATACAGTTCAAAATATCAGCCTCTCGCCTGGCCACGTCGCTCGCAGCGGCTCAAGCCCGAGACGGTTCGAACTATCAGCCTCTTGCCTGGCCACGTCTATCGCAGTGGCTCAAGCCCGAGACGGTTCAAAATATCAGCCTCTCGCCTGGCCACATCGCTCACAACGGCTCAAGCCCAAGACGGTTCGAACTATCAGCCTCTCGCTTGGCCACGTCGCTCACAGCAGCTCAAGCCCGAGACGGTTCCAACTATCAGCCTCTCGCCTGGCCACGTCGCTCACAGTGGCTCAAACCCGAGACGGTTCAAACTATCAGCCTCTCGCCTGGCCACGTCACTCGCAGTGGTTCAAGCTCGAGACGGTCAAACCTTATACTTGCAATCACCCTACCCGTCTATGTCGGTTAAAATGGCTTAAACCCGTGGGAAATCGTCTCTCACACACACGCGCGCATCTGGCATGAGGGTGGCATCAACACGTTCATTCAAACAAAATTAACGACAACCGATGCGCCAAAAAGAGAATTTTATTATCGGGTTCATTACATGCAAAAAAAAAAAAACATGTGCCCCCGATCACCACCCAAACCGACGGGAATCGCAGAGTCAATAGAGACAACGGCAAGGGAGTGCAGAGTACACATTGGGGACAAAGCCCTCTTCTCGGTTAATCACCTCCGGTGGAATCCTCCTAGCACTCCCAACGGGCAGAAGCGCCGCACTCCAGGCCTCTCGATACGTCTGTGCCCGCGTTACGCTCAGCCCGGCATCGAGATCCTCCTCGAGGGTGTGCACCTCCCCTTCGAGCTCCAGCGCCTGGGATTGCCACCGTGTGGCGGACCGCTGGAGGGAATCACGCTCTGCAGTGACTGCAGAAAGTGCCAAAGCGGCCTGAAGGGCTGCCTCCTCCACCCTAACTAGCGCTCCCGGGGAGGAATCTCGGCCAGCAACGGGGGTAGGAACGACGTCGTCCTCCTCGCCGCCTGATCCGGACTCCTCTTCATCACTCTTGATGATAAGCTGACGCTTCCCCCGGCGATCGTCGGTATGGGGCTGCCTGTCGCCTGCCCTACTGCTCCCCCCCCCCGGGACTGGTACGCTGCCACTCGCACCACGATCAAGGGTTGGGGGAAAGAATCGACGAGCACCAGCAATCGCCATCAGCTCCCGGGCATCCGAAACTGGCGTCTCCAGAGTGATCAGCTTGAAAAGGCCTAATCCCACATCAGCGTCGTCACCGCCTTTTGAACGGTAACTGTAACGCCCCAGGCTTAAACAACAAAAAATTATCCGCTTTGCCCCTAAATGGGCTCATGGGTTTAAAACGCATCTTGCTGTGTAAGAGATGTGCTCACATATAAACACAGACTATCTCCTCCCATTTGGTGATGTGGGACTAAACACCCTCACCCTCACCCAATACATGGGCCTCTTGGGAATCTTGGGCTTGGGCCAGGCGTCACAATCACCCCCCCTAATAAGCCACACGTCCTCGTGTGGGGCCACCCACACCCACCATCACGAAATGGACAGGCTCTGATTCCAATTGTAACGCCCCAGACTTACACATCAAAAAGTTATCCGCATTGCCCCTAAATGGGCTCACGGGTTTAAAACGCGTCTTGGTGTGTAAGAGTTGTACTCACATATAAGCATAAACTATCTCCTCCCATTAGGCGATGTGGGACTAAATACCCTTACCCTCACCCAATCCATGGGCCTCTTGGGACTCTTGGGTGTAGGCCAAGCATCATAGTAACGCTTAGGAATCAGACACTTGACTCGGACATCCCCACAGTTGTCACGCCCCAGGGCGGCCGTCCCCGAGACGTGGCAATTATATAAATGATATCAGTAATCCATACACGAGGTCAAATAAATACTCCACAAGAGAAAAGGCAATACACAAGTAACTGACATCAAATATATACAAAAAGCGGAAGCTCAAATGACTAAGTCTGTAATTCAAAGACATATTACAGACTAGAGTAAACAATCAACTGTCCTGTGAGAGCCAATATATACAATAACTGACATCAACAGTCTACATACCGTGCACAAGCACAAGTATAATACATACAATGAAAAGGGAATGCTGATAGCCTCCGACTCACAAGACATCCAACGCGAACGCGGGTCTCCTACTCGGATGGCGCCAGGGGAGCTCTTCTCTTGGATCCGACTCAGCGTCAACTGGGGAAAAACATAAGCGAGGGGTGAGCTACAAGCTCAGTGAGTGGTCAGAAACCAAACACCAACACAACATTCGATCCTAAGGCAATCACCTATCAAGGAAACCATGGGTAGAACCCAACGGTTAACAAGGTCACACGGCGGTGCAACCATATCTCGTCCTCGCCCTAGCCCCCACAGGGGTGAGCCTAGGGACTTGAAGGACAAACTTGCTGTTCTACACCGTACGTCATCCGGTAGCGCTCTCCCGGGCAGCCTCTACCTGGAGCCGGCCACGGTCAGTACACTGTCGACAGCGTCGATGGTACCTACAGGTGGGGGTCCACCCACGGCGGCTCGTACCTAGGAAGCATCCACACAGATCCGGCGAAGGGGAGAAAGATAATTCATGCTCGCAATATCGTCCGGTGGTCCACCCTTGTGTAGCCTCACCTGGTACACTCCCCTGCTCAGTACATCTGCCGAATGCATCGGGAGTACCTACAAGTGGGAGTCCTCTGTCAGGGCAGCTTCCACGTCGAGACCCCGGTATACGACGATATTGGGAGGAACCACTACTTGTTCGCAGCGCGAACCCTATGGAAAGCCAATCTCTCAAGCTGGTGGGTCAAGTATCAACTCGAGCCCACAACACTCACACCAACACCCTCACCTCCGAAGGGTGACCTAGGTTGTCGGGAGTAACTGTACCAATTCCTCACCTTCACCCCAAAAGGGGTGACCCAGTCTCTTGGGAAGAGACTAGATCGTTTCTAAGCCCTTGGTCCACCGGTAGCCCTTTCCTCGGGTAGCCTCTGCCTGACATACTCCCACGATCAGTACACTGTCGACCACAGCGATAGTACCTACAGATGGGAGCCCGGTGCCAGGACAGCGATGGTACGCCGAGAAGTTCCTACACGGACCCAACGAAGGAATGTAACCAAACTACACTCATGAAAATGATCCCCCTTGGATCCGCCATCATCGGTCATCAGACGCCGATCCACTACACCCTCACCCTCACCCCCTCCTCGGGGTGACATAGGCTCTTGGAAGGAATCTAGATTGCTTCTACACCCTTGGTCCACCGGTAGCCCTTATCCCGGGAAGCCCCTACCTGGTATACTCCCATGATCAGCACATCCTCACACATCGGCAGCACCTACGGATGGGAGCCCTCTGTCAGGCCGGCTGTCTCAACCAGGAAGTCCCTACACGGATCCAACGAAGGGAGGAAACCAATCTAAACTCGCGAATATGATCCTTTCAGATCCGTCGTCACCGGTTATCAAACCGATAAGCGCAACGAATTCTCATGAATTCCCTCCAGGGCGCATAACTCAGATGCGGGGAAGACATTAATTATAAGTGTCAAAACCATGGTATGACCCCACAAGAGGTCATACACTTGTCTAACACATTAGACAAGAATCATGGCCATATCGGCATATATATATATATATATATATATATATATATATATATATATATATATGCAATTAACTACCCAATGATGACCTACTTAACATGCATACATGGCATCAAACAGATAAACACACACAAATTACAACCTATTATACGTTGGATAACACCAACCTAGAAGGGAAGGGTTAAGCGCGATCTGCGCAACAACAGGTGCATGCCAATAATTCCAAGCAAACCCGAGTCAAGTAGGAACTACATCTACTCACTCGGTTCGCGAAGAGAAGGAGGGCGAGGGAGAGGAAATGCCTCATCCTCTCTCGAACTGGTCATAGTTTTGCCCCAACAGATGGGTGCAACAACTATACCACACCCTCGAGTCCTAAATCAGAGGAATATTACGCATACACCCGTTATTAACCCAAGTTTAGACATGCATGATAAATAGGGGTAGTCATTCAATCAAAATTACCTAAGTCATGCCATATTCTATACAATACATAGGCAAGTATAAGGTAGAATAGGGGTTCTACACAATATACGAGCTATACAACCTAGCATGCATAATATCTAGCATATTTAGGGTGCAATTAAAGCCCCATGGAAGCGCGAAGCACGACTACGTGCATCGTGCGCTCCCGGAAGGGTTGGAATCAAATCACTCACCGATACCCGAGTCGTCGCGCATCCCAACCGACGAGGTCTGCAAGGCAAGGGGTACCAAAATGATGAGTATAACCATAAACAAACACATAAAATCAATTAGGAATGCCTAAGGCTAGACATCCACGAAAATGGGCTCGAACGCACGCAAGCACGCACGCACGCACGCATGCCCGAGCCCCCCGGACACCCACTCTAGGGTGCCGACCCTCAGCACGGCCAAACCAGCCTCGGGCAGCACCGTACGCACCCCTGGGAGCCCCCCCGGGCATGGGCCCGGCGCCCCGCGCGCACGCTGGCGCACTGCCGCTCGCGCGCGCCCGCGAGCACCACCCGCACGCGCCGCGCGCAGACCGCGCGCAGACAGCGCGCGCCCGCACGCAATCGCGCGCCCGACCCGCGCGCACGCACGCGCACCCCTGCGCGTGCGCACGCGCGCTCCTGCGCAACCCAGCGCGCGCCCGCATCCGCGCGTGCGCCCGCGCGCGCCCACGCGCGCGGACTCGCGCGCCCAAGCCTCCAAACCAACTCCCATGCCCCTCACATGCACCCAAACTCAACCACAAGGCATGCATACCCCAAACACACCCATATATGCTTAAAAATCAGAAAAAGAAGGGGGAAAAAAACTCACCATAAGAGAGGGAGAGGGGAGGGGGAGATGTGGGGCTCGCAAGCACGCCTTTTCCACCTCGACCACCACCTCCGCTTCACCACCTCAGCCTTGGGAGACCCTCTTCTTGGCTGGTCCTCCACTTCCAAGCACACCTTTTCATATGTGCATAACAACAAACACATGGGGGGGGGGGACTGATTTAGAGAGGGAGAGAAACAATAACAACAACAACCAATAATAATCACCAACTCACACACCTTTCTCTCTTCCACTTCTTCTTGTTGTTGCATAAACACAAGCACCTCATCTACACCCCCATTCATAACTGACCCAACACAAAGAGGGATCAAAGAGAGAGCTTGAGAGAGATGGAGAAGGGAAGAAGCAACAACAATACACATGAATAATCACTCACCTACACTTCCTCCTTTAAATGCCTCATCATCACCTTCACTTCTCCTCCTTTACACACACAAAGAGGGGAAAAAGAGAGGCCAAACAGAGGGAGAGAGGGAGCTGGAGTCGTAACATTTAGAGGGGGTTAAATAGGCAAAGGTCGGGTGAAAGACCGAGCTGTCCTCGGACTTATAACCTCTGCGCAGCCTTCACTGAAATGGCCATAACTTCCCCAATACAGCTCCAAATTGCATGATTCTAGTGGCATTGGAAAGATAAGACGATTATCTACAACTTTCATGTTTACACCTAGATCAAATAACCCCTCCAGCTATTTCAAAATCTAGGCTAAACGTCTTACAGGGCTGCAGCCTGGATTTCTCAACTTCGGGGTATACATGGAAAAATACCCATAACTTTTAATATACGAATCCAGTTGATCAAATTCCACTTCCATATGGAAGCTATCTCGAAACTTAACATCTCGTAATAATATCGGATTTTTAGCTCATCATCTTGGATTTTAACAAAATCAAATCCAAATGACAATCCGAAACTGCATAATTCCAAAAACGTTATCGGAATTAAACGAAAATTTTATGGGCAGTACTAAACAGTACCAGGACCCATAATATGCAGTTATATCTTCAATCAGAGTCCTTAAACCCCAGAAGGTAGCTAAAACCAAAATTTAGCGACTCCGATCGAAATTAGGACTCTAAATGACACAGGTCTAACATTCTCCCCCCCCTTAGGAAATTTAGTCCTTGAAATTTAAGGAAACCCAAAGGGAAGACCGAACGTAGAAGTGTCGCCCATAGAGTCCCTTGGCTCCCGAGTGGTCCGGACACCAAACTGGTGCTACCACGCACTTTAACCGAAGGAACGGTCTGGGTACGGAGCCTCTTCTCACATTGGTCCATGGTCTCGATCAACTGCTCCCCGAACGACAAATCCTGCTCAAGGATGAGCGGCTCGAACGGAATGACATGAGCATGATCGTGGACATAATGTCTCAGCTATGAGACATTGGATGACGTCACAGGCACGAGTCAGCCACGGGGCAAGGCTTCATGACAGCCACCTCCCCTAATCCACTCGAGGACGAAAACCAGTCCGATGGAAGGCCGACTCAACACGCCCCGAACGTCGAAACAGAGGATGTCCTTAAACCTGGACACCTCATGCCAACATGGTCGCCGAACCCGAAGGTAGGCTCCTGGCGACGATGACCTGCGTAGCCCTTCCGACGGTTTTGGGTGGTGCCGAGGCACGCACGAACGATCTCGGCCACCGCGAGGTCAATTGAATAACCATAGCCCCTCTAACTGGCGCTCCACAATCGTCCCAACATAAGGGAGGTGTAAAACTGCGCCCGTAAAGTGCCCCCTTTTTTTTCCATTTCATCTGGATGCTCGAATGGCAGTCGTCTCACAGGTAGACCCCTACCCAAAGGGTGGTGCCTCATCCAACTGCCCCAAGTCGAGCACGCAGGCAAATAGCATGTCCTCCAAGGCCTAAATCGTCCTCTTGCCTGGCTGTCCGCCGGTATCGAAACGTTGTACCAAGAAGGGAGGCTCGCGCGAAAAGCCTGCCAAAGGCTGCGCCAGAACCTCGAAGTAACCCACGCGTCTCAGCCCGAAATAGCACCGACCGGAGTGCCATGAAGACGAACAATCGCGAAGGCTCAAACCCGCGTCAAAGCGTCCAGAGACTCAGTCAGTTGGATAGGGAGGAAAGTGCGGACCTAGTCAATCGGTCAATGATCACCCAGACGGCATCGTGACCCGAACGTGACTTTAGCGAGCCCACAACGAAATCCAAGACAACTCACTCCCACATCCACTGAGGATTCTCGACGGACAAACGCATTTCAACGCGACGATCACCAACTTCACCTGAGGGCATGCCAACCAACATTCTCAACGAAGGCTACCACAGAACAGCCCACGGAGGCTCAATAACACATTTGAGATCATTGTAGGCATCTGGAGCATTCGTCTATCCCGACGGCAGTACTCAAAATTCGTAGTGCCCAAAACGGTCACGAAAGGCCAACTAAAGAATGTCCAACTCCCGGATCTCCAATTATGGTACCATGCGCGAAGATCGATCAACAGAAAGACTGGCTCCCAGAGCTGGTCAAAACAGATCATCAATTCGCGGCAAGGGTACTTGATCCTCAACCCCTATGGGGAGATCAAAATAATTCTTGGGACGATTAAGTCCAAATCTGCTCCTCGAGCAAGGCTGACGCTCATGATGACTCTTACACGCTGGGTAAGCCGCTCGACCACACTTAATCCGCAAGACACGCAATAGGAGGTCGTCGATTCCCGATAACGCCTAAGCGACGTCATCTACCTGATATGGCGGTTGAGTCCCATCACGAACGCTTAGTGTCACGTCTCCTCATTTACGACCCATGTGGGGGCAAGGCGCGACAGTACCTCAAACTGTGCTTCACATGCCGCCACCTACAGGTCGCCCAACTATAACCGTTGGAACTCCAGCATCATGCACTCAATGGGCAGATTCATCACGGGGAGTCCAAGCTCTCGACGTCATCCAGTAGCACTCTTCCGGTGTGGCCACTACCTGATAGCCTCCCATGTCCACTATCTCTGCTATATGGGCACACCAACTAGCGTCGTGGATAGTCCCAGGGAGCACCTCACAGGTCTCTTGCCTCTACCGGGTAGCTACTATGCACGATGATATATCGAAGCGACTCCAGATATGGCTATGGAACCCTAGTCCATAAGCGATCGCCCACCAAGCTGCAATAGGATGCACCCAATCCCGATCATATGCATCACCACCCGCTATCGCACCTCCCAAGTGAGGAAAAATCAAACATCAATTGATGCTTCAAAGGTATTCCTTGACTGGGAAAAGAACCTCGTGAGGGCCTCATGAGGTCCCGATATAGGATATCCCGACAACCAAACAAGGAACACGGAGTACCCTACCCCGGGTCTCAACGCTGACCCTGCAAGGCCCCTTATCCTGAGTAGGAAGGCTAGAAGAAGACATCACCCCTTAATGAATACTACACCACATCCTCAACGCTTGAAACTGGTGCCGCACGCAACTCTATGGTATACCCCCGATAAACAGAACGGAGGAGAATGCGGTCTCCAACCGGTACATGGGGTATCTCTGGCACCACTAGTGGACCTACCGCTAAGGGTATCTACGGGATCGCCACGCGGGCCGCCCGCAGATCCTGGATCTCTCGCGCCTGCTCAGCCAACGCTCTAGTCTATGCCTCCAGTGCTCTAGTCTCAGTCTCCAGAAGATCCGCCATCTCAGCGTTAGCTCACGCTCACGCCCACGCTGGAGGCATCCTGCGCAAGTCCTGGCCCAACAGCCGAGAACTCTCAAGTAGACTCCTCGCCTCCGGTAGGTTCGACCTCGTGATCTCTTTTCCATCTCGCCGATTCATCTTTTTTGAGGTTTCCCTCCCACAGTCTTCTTTCCTCTTCTTTTAAAGCCTTTGGAGGCCTCTTTGTTTGAAATGATTTCCATCTTATCTTGCATGTTTTCATCTTCAAATGTTTGAGAAGATTTTTGTAAATTTTCCTCAACCTACTTCATTATCTCATTTGTGTGGCATTTGAGATATATGTTGAATGGAGTATTTAGGCTACCTTGGACGCCACTTGAATGAAACCATAACTTAAATTCTTAAAAATGTCTTCCCAATTCAGAAATAAGATCAGCATGTATCGATGAAGAACAGAACTCATGCACAACATCAGATTTTGCATATCTGGTCCACCTCTTCAAGATATATTCTTGTGGAAGCTCCTTGATGTTTATGTGATCAAGAATTTTTAGAACATGGCAATATTGGATACCCATAAATTCTAATTTTTTGCAGCTACAAATGACCATATCAGTAGAGTAATTATAAAAAAATGGTCATTCCACTGCCATGATCTCTATGAACTTTGTACTCTATCATATATACCACCTCCCCATGAATATAAATAGAAAAGTGAAGAGATTTTCCATACTCTACTTGAACAACTCATGGATCTCTGGCGTGTAAACCTTTGCAACACATGACATCATTAAAGCGTGAAATGGAATTACCGATATGGAATCTATCATCCTGAAATCAGCATTCAATTCGCTGTCATGCTAATCATCCATAACCCTATCAAAATGTTAAAAGAAACACAACGGTCATGCTTTGAGTTCAAATAGCGTCTCAGAAGAGCATTGAAGCTTTCACTGCATTGTGTACTCGTCATGTCCGCGCAGAATACTGTGTCTCTCCCATACACTGGAGTCTACTTCTTATTTTCAGCAAAAGTTTGTTATAGCCATTTATTACCTTTAAGATTGCATTTTTCAAGCAACACTTTTCAAGCACTAGGAAATCCTCCATCTCGTACTCGTAAATACAAACATAGAAGTTACTTATGAAACCTTTGAGAGCATAAAGATGTCTAAGATGCTTTGTTATATTTTGAGTCAAGTGCTACACATATAGCCGATGTGAAGGCTCTAGTAGAACAACTAAAATAACTTTACTCATAGCTACTGACTAATATGCTAAAATAGTCTTAGGATATCTCCCAAACATTGCTTGAACAAAACTTTCAAACAACCAAATAAATGAGTCAACCGTCTCATCATATAATAATGCACCACCAACAATAAGTATTTGCCTATGATTCTTCACTCCAACGAATGGTGCTAATGGTCTTCCATTATTATTTGTACGATAGGTTCATAACAAAAAAAACTGGCTTTTAGTGACGGTTTCTCATGACTTTTGGCAACGGACTATAGCCGTCGCAAATTGTTCGTCATTTCCTAAAATAAGTGACAACTTTTTTTAAACAAGCAATCGGATTCTTATTTGTGTTCGATTTCCCGTTTAACTTTCAGAAAAGGGGGATCGTGCATTTGTGGGTGAAAAAACCCTAGCCCTCTTTTTTTTTTTTTTTTGTTTATATCTCTCACTTATTTTCCCTCTCAAATGCAACCAAAATTTGAAGACTCTGAAAACCCTCCCCTTTTTCATCATCTCTTCTTGAGACCCTTTCATGTCCATCTCGGCCCTTTGACGCCCAAAGATCAGACTTGTCTTCCTCTCCAAGCTCTCCCTCAAATACCTAGAAACGTCGATCAAGGCCTCCTCCCCATCGCCGTCGTGGCCCCGCCCAGGCCCTCCGCCGTGTCGATGCTAGATCAACCCGTGTCTCTGATTCGTCCATCGGAAGCTCCGATGAGTTTGTATTCTATGTGTTGGTTAATTTTGAATTTCATGTGTATTAGTTGTGATGTTTTTGGGAGCGAATGAAAAAAGAGGGGTTTTTTATTGCTCCGGGTGGGTGTCTGAGTTTGGAATAGCGAGATTTAAATTCAATGTGTGATGGGAGAGGTAGGTTTGGATATGTGGGGGATTATGGAGCTTTAGGGATTGATTTTTGTTTTCGGATTTCTAAATTTGAGTAGAGGGTGTTTTTGTAGCTGCCGTAAAACCTCCTCCATTGCACCACAGCAGGCCTTCCATGATTTGCCTACCCACCGTCCAAAAAACATATCACGCCATCCTGCTACTGCAGCCCCGTCGCCACCGTCTATGTTTTGGGGTTTTGATTATATAGTTGGATTGGGGTTTGCAATTGGATCCATATATCATCACATATATTTTTTCTGTTGATTTGGTAGGTTCTTATTATTAAAAGAGTCTTATTTATTTATTACTGTATGTTTAAAAATTTGAAAATCTTGTTAGATATAAGTTATTGGGATTCAATCTATAATGTGCATTAAACTGAGTATTTGATTTCAGTTATTTGGTATCAATCCTAATTTGTTAGTTGCTGGGGTCATGGATGATGGTAACACTCTTTATCTATATTTCCATCCTTTTTGTGGTGCTAAATTAGAATGTATTACCTTTTTTTGTCTGAGATTGTTTTCTCTCTCAATTATTTTACCACCTTCATTCAATCATTGATATTCAGGTATTTTGGAATATGGGTGTTGAAGAGTGACGCATTGAAATTGATATTGGAAAGAAAGCTTGAAGTGGGGTAAGTTTTGTTGTGTAGACATGATGTAAAATGTGTCAGAAATTACCCTTCACAAGAACTGTTAAGAGAATTTATCAAATGCTTTTTAGCATTAATATTGACACTCTAGGTTGGTAGAGGTGGAAGAACATGCTTAATATATTGATTTTATGTTTTTATATGCCTTCTTTACTTTTATAGCATGTGACTGCTAAAGATGATGTCTCATCTTCTTTCCATATTCCATTGCTTTGTTAGGTAATGCATTAAGTTTTTTGTGTTCATAAATTAATGTTTTATCAAACTTTGTTATTGTTATTCGAAATGCATAAATTAATTTGGTGGTTGATTTACTTTGCAATGTTTTCACATTTGTTCTGATCCACAAATTTTTTTTATTATAAGAAGAGTGAACCTTTCTTTGTGCAGTAGTGTTGAATCCAAATGATTGTGCGTGGTGAGATTTTGTATAAGGTAAGAAAGCTGAATCTCCTTCCTTTATTTCCATGTTACATCAATATTAAGGAAAAGTGTATTTTCTTGTTCCTAAATTTTTGTTGGATCAAATTTTCTTATTGTTGTTCCAAGTGATCAAGATTTAGTCTTTCCTAAGGTACAACAATTTTGTAATGTTAGTCAAATGAATCAAACCCCAAATGTGTTGTTAAGGTACTGCTATACTATATTCACAACAAAAAAAAAGGCCAAAGGCAACAGACTGCCTCATGAATGTTATATAACTTGTTATGATTTATATTCCTTGCACATCATTTTATTTAGATTACCATAAAAGGTATTATATATGTGTCTTAGAGTTTGATTTTGAATCCCTTTTCTGTACTACCGCCAATGTTTAGTTCCATCAATATGCAGTGTGTTAAATGCAAACAAATTAAATTCTACTCTTTTTTATACATAATGATGAGTGACATTCTGGAGAGGTTTAAATGATTTCTAGCTCTAAAATATAATACCTCTATGTAATTTTCTTGACCTCAGATATATACTTTTAGGCAGAAGATGGAATTGGATTGCCCGAGGAGGTTCTTGATGAGTCAGCAAAATTTGATAGAGCTGCAATGTTCTACTTTTTCTTTATTAGATGGGATTTTATTTGGTCTCTCAATATATTTGCATTAGTGTTACTGAATTTCCTTGAGGTGAGTTTAGTTGTGTCTCGCATGTATCCATGTAGTTTTATGGTGCAATTATTTTTATTGACCAGGTACCAACATAATATTAGCAGATTCTTTTTTTTTTTAATTTATAATTATCATGCCAACAATCAAACTTGTTTAATGTAGAGTAATTTTAAAAAATGATTGTACTTCATTCATCCATTCTTTATTTTTTCTTCTTATTTCAAAATATCCCATATCTAATCATTGGCTTGCATATGCGTTTCTCATGATTCTTTGATTGTTAGTGTATAATATTGCACAATCTCTCTAAGATCTTTTTCTTCTTGACATTCTTGACATTCTATTTGATAATGGAGGATTTCTTTCTAAACATCACAGAAGCCTTTATGGTGTGCCAATCATTCTCTTCATACATGCGAAAATAGGGAGTACTTCTATCTAGGGCAGGGTCCATTCATCCTCTGCCTGTGAGAAATTGCTCCATATATCCGTGTGATCTTTGTTATATTATTGAAACTCTTTCCTCTATTGAAACATTAATGTGTATCCATATTTTTTTCTTGTTTTTCTAGATGCTGATCAAGTGTTCATTAATTATAAATAATTTTTTGGCTTGTTAATTTGCTCCTATCATGTGGGCACTTTATGATGAGTGACACAGATGGAGACTTCATGCAAGTTCAAAATAAAAGCACTAAAAGGTCTAGCTATACAACCACCAACAATCTAATGCATATGCATAAATTGAAAATTTTACTCCTGGAGGCAGTTGACATGACGATAGTTGAATTTATGGAGTGTGGACTGCATATTTATAGAATTTTGCTTTGTAAGTTCAAAGGGTCGAGTTGTGCTTAATTATATTTATGTCTGACTTTTTCACCTGCCTTGTTCAGCATTTAATACTTCGGATTATCCTAAATGCTTTAAAAAAAAGTACAGAAAAAAAATTCTAAAGCTTCTCCAGAATGTTAACATGCTCTTGTCATTTTTTAGCTTCTAGATTAAGTATTCATCAACCTTGTTTATTACTATTTAATTTACATGTAGCTATAAATAAAAATGATAAATTAGAAATGTTCATCAACTGATAGATCTAGGAGTGAACTTTGTGGGAGTTGCTATGGGTGCGTAATGATGGGGCTCTGTTATTATGATTGTTTAATGAGTGAACTTATGACTCTGTTCACATCATTTTTAAGGATACCATGATAAGTTTTTAAATACATATCTTTGATTTATGATATCTTTTTTTGCAGGTTCCTTACTCTTTTGCGTGTGAGTGTATAAATGCATCATTTGGCAAATGCAAAAGGAAGAAAACGAAAATCAAGCCATGGTTGGACGAATTTTACACATTAGTTAGTTAAACCTTGTATATATAGAAAGGATGAATATTTATTCCAAGTGAATTTTCTATTGTTAAAGTTTTTCTTATTTTTAATGTATGATTTGATTTATAAAATTTGTTTTAATGAGAATGAATATTCAAATTCATGACGAATGTAGTTGAATGATTTGTTTTTTTTTAAATTTTTGGAGAAACAAATTTTGCTAATAAAAAAGTTGGAGGATCAAATTCTACAGGTTTTGTGAGATCTTGTCCGTCACTAAAAGATTAATGGTGACAAACCTTACACTTTTAAAATAGTATATGTGACGGACCATATCTGTCGGTAATAGAAATGGTGACGGAGTTTATCCATCGCTACTGGCTATTAGTCTGTTACAAATTATATAAACCACGACGGAGCACGTCGCTATGTAGCAACCGCGACGGACTATGTCTGTCACTAAATATGGTAACCGCGATGGACTATGTCTGTCGCTAAATATGATAACCGCGACAGCCTTAGTCCGTCACTATTATAGCAAAAGCGATGGCCTAAGTCTGTCACAGACCTTTTCCCGACACCCTCAACACCAACGGCCCTGCGACGGCTTATATTCATCATGGAAAATCTAAAGCAACGGATTTAGGCCGTCAGAAAAGATCAAGTTTCTTGTTGTGGTTGTGTCAAAGCAAATTACATCATCATAACGTGCATAATCGACGATAAACCTAGCATAGGCCCAAAACACATTGGTTATTTGCTCAACGACATCAAGTTGCATTGAGTGAAAGAAAGATTGATTTTGCTTTTTTCGATCTTATTATTGAAATATTGAATCAGAGCACCCGCAATTCCATTCTCCATTCTTGTTTCCCTTTTGGTGTGCAGGTAAGTCTTCAGATCATTCAAAGCAAAATCAAGATTCCTTCTACTTCTAACTTATCCACTCGTCAAATCAATAATTGTCTTTAATCTTTAACCATCTATGATATCAACATGAGCAGCTTGAGCCTTTCTAATATTTCTATGTGACCGCAAATTATTGGATAAAGGGATCGATACAAGAACAAGATTGTGATTATCTTCAAATTTAGTGACATGATAAGCACCAAAAGACTAATAAGTGATTATTATATGTGCTTCACATCCTGTTCTTGTATCGGGCTGTGGCTGCAAGAATTTTCTCTCATCAACCCCTTTCCTCCCTTCTTTACAACATAATTTTCGCCTTCACACCATGCCATTGGACTTCCAAGCATTACTTTTTTGGATGATAATCGAATTTGACATTGCATATGCAATGTAGAATTGATATGCATTATCTTCTTAATCAAATGTCATACCAATTTTCGGCACACCATTATAACTACATTCATCAATAAACTCACTGTCTCCTTCCATTTTAATAGAATATTCACTTTTAAGAAAAAGACATAATTTAGATCATAAATAAACATTGACATTAAATTAATAAACATAATAGATTCAAAATTTACTATAAAAATTCTCCATAAAACCCATAACTAGATATGTAAAAGGAAGAACAAAAAAGTCTGCTATGTTTAAAAGAAAAAAAACACCCATAGATGTATAAAAAATAGAACAAACATATAAAACTCATAAAAAATCTACTCTGTTTGGAAGAAGAAAAAATCATAGATGTGTAAAACTCATATAACCTATAACTAGATGTATAAAAAAAGAACAAACAACAGCTTCATGAACCTTTAATAATGAAAAAAAATTCATGAAAGTATCAAAATTTAGAGGGGTTTGAAAGAGTACCGTTTGAGGAGCTGAAGTTTGGAAGGGTTGGAGAAATTTTTTCAAATCAGTCCAAATGAGGGATTTTTTTTATTGTAGAGAAGATGATGAGGGAACAGGGATTTAGAGATTTTTTATTTTTTTGTTGAGATGATGAGATGCGGATGAGATGTTCCGAGACGACGTGAGAGGCATACAACAACGTCTTTTAGCAGAAGTTCCGTTAGTTCAAACACGCGATGCTCACATGCATCTTTAATTAGGCCACATGTCACCTGTTGATTTGTGTGCACAAAGAGCTTCTATGTCATGCGCACAAAAGTTCTGAATCTTAAGAATGTGATCATCCATCAATATGTAGATAGATTTAGTTTGATATAGAAAATAAATTCACTGTTTGTTTTAATGAAAAACTTTTGTTTAACATAGCTTATTGTGAGATGGTTGATATAAAAAAAATATAAAATGTGAGAAATTTTTTATTAGATGTTTATTAATTGAGTTTTTTTTTTTTCAAGTCCCCATAAACTATGTGATTTAGTGATCGATCCATCACTTCTTTATATTTCGGTCTAGGGATCGATCACTGAATCATATAGTTTACAAGAACTTAAAAATAACAACCCTTATTAATTAAGGTATGTGAAATATTGATCAAGAAATGTGCGAAATGTCAGTGAAATTAATGGATTTTTCAAAAAAAAAAAACAAAAAATAGCGTATGCATAAGGATTTCTTATGTTCAGAAGTCACTACTTACACTGATGAAACTTGGTCCAATACTGGCCTAGAACAAACAATAGATCATAGGTTATCAAACCAGTGCAAAAAAATTATACCCACGTTTTTAATTCGGTTAGTGGCAATAGTCAAACACAATATCCAAGGATATGCCCTATGTACTACTACTAGGCCAGAGCTTCGAGAGACATTTGTACACATTTCAGTAATATATTTTTATCGGGTTTTTGTTGCATTTATACCATAAAAAAATATGCTATTTATTTTGAGAGAGAATATCTAAAATAAATATCTTAAAAGTTAAAAATACTACAATCATTCACTTTTTGAAATTATATTAATTTTACAATTTTAGAAACTAAAAAAGAGTAACCTACTTTTATGAAATTAAATCTTTAACCCTTGCTCGATTATTCCACACCAAAAATCTATTTTTCATACAAAACAACAATATTTCTCTTTACATTACTGAAATCAAACCCCTTCTTTGTACCCGCCAAAAAAAAATCATCTGAATTGTGATAATGAAGGCTGATCACATTGTGATAATCCAAGAATTATTCATAATGTTTCCATACATATCTCTATGATTTTCTTTGAGTCTCGATTTTAGAGGAGTTTTTTTTTATGTTTATTGAGTGCATGTCATGATAGATCTATGTCTCTATGATAATATATCTTCTATTTTTTATGAAATGATTTACAATAATGTTTATCCTTTTATTTAGTCGTGTCTTTTGTTTTTATCTACTATCCATATAATTTAGGGGGATAAAAACCCACCCTACAAATTTTTGTACAAATATACATATTGGGGGGGGGGGGGGGGGATTGTTTAGCCCATGCTGATATCATCCTTTTTTATTTGCTTGATTAGATAGAAAGTCCTCTTCTTAAAACGATGCTAAAGTAGCTAAGAGGTGTGAAATATTTTAGAAATGGTGAAAAACATTTTAAGGATTTAATTGCATAAGGGTAAGTTATTCTTTTTAGTTTTTAAAATTGTGAAATGATACTTTTTTAGGTATAATTTTAAAAAATTGTTGATCTGTGCATTTTTAACTTTTAGGAAATTTTTTAAGTATTTTCTCTTATTTTTATTCCACCACAAATAACATATTTATTTATATACAATCATAAATTTTCTTATTGAAAAATTGTGTCCTTTTGTTATCTTTTATAACTAAAATCAAACTTAACTATAGTTCTTAATCAAAAAGTAAAAATGATAAAAATAACATTAACATAATATTTGTCATAATGTAAATAATTAAACATAATAACATAGTTAATCTCTTGTTCTATCCAAATTAAAGGATCCCCAAAAAGCCCAAGGCCCGGGCCCGTAGAGCCAAAACCCGACCCGTTTCCAGGGCGGGCCGAGCTTGGGCCTGAATCTGGGGCCCGGCCCACAGGCGCAGGCCCGACCCGTAGGCCTATGGGGGGCAATTTAATAAATGAGTCACATGTAATTTTATGTATCTTTAATTTAAATTGTGATTGAATTATACAAATTATTGACATTTATGTAGGTGCCAACCTAGATAGATATATGTAGTTATTTAGTTTTTCAAGTAATTAATTCATTTAATATCTTTATTTTTGAAAACTCAATAGATTTAAATATTTTTTTCAACATTATACTTTAAATTTTGCGTTATTTTAACATTATATGCAAATGAACAACTTAAAATTAAAAAAATGAAAAGAAATAAGATGTTTAAATCTGGGCCTGTAGGCCCTCCCGTGGAGCCTGGGTCCTCGTTTTTGGCCGCGGGCCGGCTTGGCTCGAGCCCGCTGGCCAAGTAGGCCGGTGGGCCTAGGCCGAGGGCAGTGCCTAGACCTTGTTTCAATGGGCTGGGCCGGGCGGGCCCGTTGCCGACCCTTAATCTAAATCAACCTTACCCCTTATTTTTTTTTTCAATCAAGATCTAGGTTTTTTTTTAATTTTTCATTTTGATGTATATCATTAGTTTTTTTTCAAAATTAATTTTATTTCATATTCACTAATGAAAGTATTAATAGTTACTGCACCTTTTCTAATAAATAGTTTCTATGTTTAGTTTTTTTTTTTTTTTTTTTAGATGAAATTCGTCAGTCATGTTAATATTGACAATTTTTTAGTTTTTAAAAATATTATATTTGGTATTGCAAAATAAACAAAATAAAAAATAAGGCTATTTTGTTCATTTATCTAAGATTTAACGGTTTAATAAAAAATTTTATGGAATTTAACTAGAATGGTAAATTTGCATGATTTCTAAATAATCTAATGATATAAAAATAAATATGTTATTTGAAGTGGTGTAAAAATAAATAGCATATTTTTGGATGGTGTACATGCAGAAAACCCTATTTTTTGTCTTACTATTTTAATATATAAGTTTGAATATATATTATTCCTAATCTATCTATATACTAATCGGACGTGTTTGAGTTTTCAAGTTTGTTCCTTCGTAACATTTTCATTTCCGGTTTTACCATTAATTATTTATGATATTTGATTTTATATTAAAGTTAAGAATGAATTATTAGATTAGATAGATATAATGATGGAACATATATAGATGTTAAATAGTATAACATCATATCAAAATCCACCAAATATCATTTAATTCATAAATATAATAGATCAATTTTTAATTGTAATTAACTCGTAATCATTTTAAAATTTAAAAAGATGAACAATATATTTTATTTTTGAAATACGTTTTTAATGACTTTAAATTACATCTTAAAATATATTATTATTATTATTTATATTTTATTTTTAACATCTAAAATATTGGATTGAGAGATTAAACTAAAAAAAAGTGTGGTTAGGTACATTATTTTATTTGATTTTATTTTTAACATCTAAAATATTTATATAGAAATATGAGGTCATATACAAGAGCGGATCTAGGATACTTTTTTCGGGTGGGCTGAATTAATCTTGTCATAAAAAAAAATTTCTCTTGATAAAAATATATAAAAAAAAATGGTAGTCAAATGATGCACTTGAAATAAAATTAGTTCATCAAAAGATTAAGTAAAACAAAAGAAGTTCATTAATACAAAAGCTAATAATCAAATAATATATTTAAAAAAATTTACTAAGTAGAGAAATTCATAATCAAAGTTCAGTCGAGAGTAACTACAAACACTAATATAACATTTATAAAAATGACGTATGAGATATTCTAAAATATATAACATATAAATTACAACATACCTGAAGTGATGGAAATTCCAAAACCAATTTCTCTCCCTTATTTTCTTCTTTTTTTTAGTGAAATACAATCCTCCACTTAAAATCCATCTAAAATTATATCCTACATAAAAAATATATTCCAAAAAAAAAACATTGTCACCAAAAGAACTCAAATCACACAAAAAAATATGAAATATCTAAATGCATCTACAAAACATATAATAAATCAAAATAATTAAAGAATTTACAAATAAAATCAAATCCATTGCAAACTGTTTGGTCATTTGGTGTTCTGTGAAAGGGGTGATTTATTCAGCATAAATATTTTTGTTTTAGTCAAATGGAGGGATGTATAAAATAATAAAAAGATAGGAATAGGATCTCAACTTGTAATAAGCTGTGAAGGGGGTGATTTATTCAGCATAGATATTTTTGTTTTAGTCAAATGGAGGGATGTAAAAAATAATACAAAGATAGGAATAGGATCTCAACCTGTAATAAGACTTCCTTCGTCTCGTCGGATAGAAACCTGTATTTAGAGCAAGAAGTGGAATAATCTCCTATTATATTTGGATGACGGCTACAGAATATATTTTTTTTAAAAGAAGATGCTTAATTAGGGTAGATTAAAGTTTATATAGCAAGTTGTTTTGAGTTTTTTCTAAAAAATCTGGGTTGGACCAGTGTTTTGGGGATTTTTGAACAAAATATGAGTTAGGCTATGTTGGGGTTTTTCTAATAAAAGTGGGCTGGACTGCTATTTGGAGTGTTTTTTCACAAAATCTACAGCCTAGCCCAGTCAACCCATGGGCCCGCCCCTGGTCATATATGCATTATAAAAGACGACGACCATGGCGGGTACAGTCGGCGGAATAGGAGGAGGAGCGAATGGCGATGAAGTAACATGCATTAGAGGGGATGAATTTTTCAAATATTATAAGTATAAATTTGTATTATTTGAAATTAATTTAACAATTTTTAATGTATTTTGAATATTTTAAAATATTTTTAAAATGTCATATGCTTTATTAATAGTATTTTCACTTTCACACATATCGTGCGTGGGGAAAGACTAGTTTTATCCTAAATGAAAATTAGTTTAGAATGAGTGCATGTACTCCCGCCTCATTATTAATTGTTCATACCTTGTTATTGAGCCCACTCCAACCCTTTTTGGAAGATCTAAACCCACCCTATATATGCAATCATTTTAGGCCCTAGGCAAAATTTTAAAGCAGGGCCCCACAATTTTTTTTAAAATATAGATTGTTTTAATCTAGCACATTATCAATATTACTAAATAGATATATAATATTATTATATAATTTAAATTAAAACATTATACAATATCATATGCACTTAATAAAAACAAAAAAATTAAAATTTCTATTAGATTATGATTGGAGAGATTTAGAGAAATGAGAAATTTTAGGAGAATAACAAATAAATTGAGAAAGTTTGTTGAGAGGGATTAATTAAAATTGTATCTCACCATACATTTTATTGAAGTTCATTGAATAGATGGTTCTTAAGAGCCCTTGTTGGATGGGGGCCGTAGGCAATTGCCTTAGTAGCCTTGCCCCAGGGCCGGCTCTGCCCCCCACCCCACCCCACCCCACCCCCACCCCATCGTGGAGGTTGAGAAAGTGGAGGCAATGGTGAAGGGAGGGGTCAAGGAAGGGGAGGGTGGTGGAGGGAGGAAGGTGACGGGCAGAGGTGACGATGGTGGCAAATGAAAAATGTTATTATAAAGGGAAAAATCAATATAACCTCTTGAAAAGTTAGTTAAATCTATTTTAGTCCATATTAAATTAAAAAATTATCACGTATTTCCAAAAAATATGTACTATTAATAGATTTAGTCCTTGAGTCAAATTACTGTTAGTTTACAAGGAATATTCCAATAATATTTCGTTAACTAAATAGTGCTCCAATAAATGGCTTTCAAATGAGTCCTTACAAAATATGAGAAATCCGATTTAGTCATTTTGATAACAAAAATGTCCCTCCCTTATCCCAAAAATGCTCCTGCTATCCCTATACTCGCCAAGGTATAAGTAGGACAAATCGATATAACTACCTCAAAACTTATGAAGATTGGAAGAAGTTACTATAAAATCTGTAAATCCCTTTAAAGTCAATTACATATTTGGTTAGTGTATTACAGTTATTTATCAAGTAAATTTTAAAAGGGTGTTACACTATTTTTATGTATGGTTATAGTCCACCATAGATCAGGTTAGTTTTAGTTACGATAGGACTAAAATAAATATTGTATACTAAGATAGAAACTTGAGAGGGTTTAGCGATCTTCGATTTTCATAAGTTTTTAGAGAGCTATATCGATTTTTCTCCATTATAAATGTCACGCCCCAGGACGGCCGTTCCCGAGACATGGCAAATATATATATGATATCAGCAATCCATACACGAGATCAAAATAAGGACTCCACAACATCAAAGGCAATAACGCAATAACCAAGTAACTGACATCAAATATATACAAATAGCGGAAGCTCAAACGACTAAGTCTGTAATTCAAAGACATATTTACAGACTAGAGTACAAAATCGACTGTCATGTGAGAGCCAATATACACAACAAAAGACATCAACAGTCCACATACCGTGCACAAGTATAATACATACTTAGTGATGTCTTTTGTTGTGTATATATACAAATAGCGGAATGCTGATGGCCTCTCACTCGCAAGACATCCAACGCGAACGCGGGTCTCCTACTCGTACTGCGCCAAGGGGAGCTCTTCTCTTGGATCCGACTCAGCGTCAACTGGAGAAAAACATAAGCGAGGGGTGAGCTATAAGCTCAGTGAGTGGTCAGAAACCAAACACCAACATAATCATTCGATACTAAGGCAATCTCCCATCAAGGAAAGCCATGGGTAGAAACCCAACGGTTAACAAGGTCACACGGCGGTGCGACCATACCCCACCCTCGCCCTAGCCCCCCCACAGGGGTGAGTCTAGGGACTTGAAGAACAAAACTTGCTGTTCTACACCGTTCGTCATCCGGTAGCGCTCTCCCAGGCAGCCTCTACCTGGAGCCGGCCATGGTCAGTACACTGTCGAGCGCGTCGATGGTACCTACAAGTGGGGGGGTCCGCCCAGGACGGCTCGTACCTAGGAAGCATCCACACAGATCCGGCGAAGGGGAGAACGATAATTCACGCTCGCAATATCGTCTGGTGGTCCACCGTCGTGTAGCCTCACCTGGTACACTCCCATGATCAGTACATCCGCCGGGAGTACCTACAAGTGGGAGTCTTCTGTCAAGGCAGCTTCAATGTCGGGGCTCCGGTACGACGATATTGGGAGGAACCATTACATGTTCGCAACGCGAACCCTATGGAAAAACCAACTACACAAGCTGGTGGGTCGAGTATCAACTCGAGCCCACCCCACTCAAACCAACACCGTCACCCTCACCCCGACGGGTGACATAGGATCTTGGGAGCAATACCCTCACCCTTGTAGATACTCCAATTTTGACCGTCCAAAAAGACGAAAATACTTCAAGTAACATTTTTAAATGACCACATTTGGATCAAATAGAAAACTACTTTAGATAACAATAGGAGAAACCCTGGCCACAACACTTAGAAAAATTAAGTGACCAGAAGCCGGACGGCTAATTGAAAGTAGCCACCCCTCACTGGGCGGCCAGTTTCAACTAGCCGCCTCTTAACCGCCCCCAACCGCTTCCCTTAGATGGGACATAAAGCAGCATTTAATGCTGATGATTGCGGCGGTTTGTTCCAATTAGCCGCCCCTTCTCTGACGGTTCAATCTTAGTAAACGCCTCAAGCCACCGCTTGTCAGAGATTGGACGTTTGGCAGGCCATCATACCGGCGGCATCTCCTAACTAGCCGCCCCTTACTGGGCGGCTAATTGAAGTTAGCCGTCCCTGCCCGGGCGGCTGAATTAAGGTAGCCGGCTCGCATCTGGACTCACCCATAAAGCATAAAGCAACTTTACTTAGGTGTGAAGTTACTTAGCCTCACCCTTTTGTCCAACCCATGCTATTACCCAATGGACAATAGAGTGCGTCCTTTTGCAATGATGGTTACTTGGCCACATCCTCTTACTCAACCCATGCTATTACCCAAAGAATAAACCCATGCACCCTTTTCTACTATAAAAGGAGGGGTAGGGGTGAGAACCAAAGGTGGTAATTTTCATTTCAAAGTGTGTTAGAGAAAGAGAGAAAGAGAGAGAGAGGGAGAGAACCTTAGTTGAGAGAGAAGGAAAGTCATTCCCCCCCAAATTCCACTCTCCATAAACCTCCCCTCTAAACCATTGTCCTAAACCACTCTTAGCCCTAGCCAAACAAATCCAAATTCCTACCTAGGTGCTGTCCAAATTTAGAAGAGGAAACCACCAACACCACTTTCAATCCTCACTACCACCACCCTAGCCAAAGCCAAAACACTTCCCTACTTAGGTTCTGCCCAAATCCAGAAAATCCAGAACCAGGTACTAGGCGGCTAGTCCTAACCACCCGTCCCCTACCAGGCGGCTAATTCCCATTAGCCGACCCCTTCCTAACCCTTTTTTTTAGTCCCATATCTCCTCTAGTCAAGCCCCCGAAGCAGAATAGGTTTACCTGTTTTTTCACCTCTGTGTACGGTATATCCGTATCCCAGAGAGGAGACCCCACAAACTCCCCCCGCAAGGCGATCAAATCCGACCCAAACTTTTCCTGCTTTTTGAGAAAGCAGGTGGCGATCACAACAAACCCCGTCATTTCTGAGAAGCAGTCGGGCGGCTCAGGAACGACTCTCCGGGCGGTGACCTGATCAGTCGCGAGACGGACCAGGACCAAGTTCGCAGAAACCCCCAGTTTTTACATACCGACAAATTGGCGATCACGGTGGGACTCCCTTGTGAAAAACAACAAAAGGTAATCCTCTTCTGCTTCATTCCATAACTTGACTAGAAAGCCATCACCTCTTTAGGAAAGCCAGAATTTTCCACCCCCTCGAGTCAGATCATCCTCTAGTATGCATCCCAACATATTTTATTGCTTTAAGCCGCATACAGCTGCGCACCCTTTACTGCTTTGATTGCATATTTTATTGCTTTAAGCCGCACACAGCTGCGCACCCTTTACTGCTTTAATTGCATCTTTTACTGCTTTAAGTCGCACACCGTTGCGCGTCTTTTACTGCTTTAAGTCGCACACTGCTGCGCACCATTTACTGCTTTAATTGCATCTTTTACTGCTTTAAGTCGCACACGGCTGCGCATCCTTTACTGCTTTAAGTCGCACATAGCTGCGCACCCTTTACAGCTTTAATCGCATCTTTTACTGCTTTAAGTCGCACACGGTTGCGCATCCTTTACTGCTTTAAGCCGCACACAGCTGCGCACCCCTTTGCTGCTTTATTTACTGCTTTAAATCTGCATTCATTCATACCTAGGCCATTCCACATTCACACCATGAAAATCTACACCCATAGGAAAACAGTAGAGGAGAAAGACAACCAGGGAGACCAAGGCACACAACTCCTTAGCCACCTAGAGGAGAGGATGGCTGCTTTAGGGTACCAATCGGTAGAGGACGTGTTCAATGACCTCGCCGACTATCGCCAGACCAAGACCTTGAGGCAGGAAACCCCTGCCAAGACCCCCAAGGCTCATCCCACCCCCAATACCCCACCAACACCCGGTTTCTCGGTTAATCCAAGACCAAACCCTTTTTCTCCCCCCACCTTTTCATTTGCCCCGACTTCCCCTACGAATCCAATATTTCTGACCATTTCTGCCCCATGCCCTTACCAGGCTACCTCCAACCCGAGACCGCTAACCTATTCACCCAAGGCCGAAACTCTCGATGACACCATCCGGAGAATCCTCTCTGAAAAAAAAACAACCACCCCCAACCATAGGTCCTTACACCACCTACAACAAATCCCTTCCGTCAGTCTCCCGGCAAATTTTAAAATTCCAAAATATCACCGGTACAATGGCCGCGGAGACCCGGATGTCCACCTAAAAGCTTTTTATCTGGACTCTCATCCCTTCTTGGATAATGAAGCTCTCCTTGTATACCTATTCCAAAAATCCTTAGAAGGAGAGGCTATCCAATGGTTTTCTACCCTGCCGGTAGACCATTTATCTAATTTTTTAGCTGTGAGCGACAAATTCTTGAGTCGCTATGGTTACCAAAGAACTAGGATCCCCTCTATCACAGACCTCACAGCTGAACGAATGGAGCATGGGGAGGACTTTGAATCCTATGTGTCTAGGTGGCGCACCCTTGTACACCAAACTGGCCTGCAATTAACAGAATGTCAAGAAATTGACATGATGTTACTAAACCTAACCCCAGAACTTCGTACGAGTCTGTCGTACGGATCTGTCGTACATATCAACTCCTAATAGATAGACACAACCGGATCCAACGCTGTACTGGACCCCCTACCCCATTCACTTCCAACAACTGGTCAAGACTCTTTAGGAAAAACCCCTTGACAACCCCCACGGTAGAGGGGATTACAAGACAAGTTTCGGCACTCTACCCGAACGAAGCGCGTGTTCCTGATCAAGGACCAGCCCCGAGACAGTATACACCTGGTCCTTCTGGATATATGCTGCCTCAGCAAGCTACTCATTCTAATACCTTATCTCCTCGATCAGTACCCGCTTCCGTGCCGTTACAACAACACCATATAATCCAAAACCCTAACAAACCCCTCCTCCCATTCCCAGAACAAATACCTGAGTCCATCTCAATTCATCCCATGGAGGGAGGTCCAATCCGACCATTGAACCATTTCTCCCAGACACAGCCTAGTCAGGCCTATAGTGATAGAGCCAAAGTTCCCATTGTCTATGCCCCTGTTCCACGAGAAACACAAACTTTTGTTCCCCGGCAACCACTCCAAAGGAAATACACTGCTATCCCACCCCCATCATCCTATGAGTCTCTGGCACCTGAAATCTTAGAATCTATAAAATGTCCCAAGCAAGACTCTGATGATGATGAAGAGTTTTTGGATGAAGAACTATTGGAACTCTCTTACCCTACTCCCACACAACCTGAATCCACCATCCAACCCTTAGACCTGACTAAGGTTGAATATCCATTGTCTATAACTGCTCAAGATCCAATCATATCATGGCCTATTGAACCCATCTTAACCATCTCAGATGACTCGGATTCTGACTCATCACATTCTGAGATTGACCTAGCTCCGGTTCAATCAATTGTGCGTATCATCGAGTCAGAACCACTTATATTTAAAAATGCACAATTTGAGGGAGCAGTCGAACCATCCCAATTGCCAGATCCACTCGACTTGCCACCCCATCTGTTAGAGGAGCTCCCTCCGGATTCCCCCGTCATATCCAAATCAATCATTTCTGATCTGATCCATATGCCCCTAATTGCACCAATTAAGGAGTCTTTACCTCCACCATCATTAGGGTCTCAGCATTATGATGAATTGTGCTCCCTTGCACCTGTTCAGTCAGTAGTCGCCTCTGCGACCTGTTTTTCCATATCCACATCTTTGTTGACTGACCCCTATATGAGGGATCGTTCTCTTTCTGCTGAGGATCTATGGCAGATCAAGCGCCACTCGCGCTTTCGACATCATTCAAGCAGTGTTCCTTTGAAACTGCTTCAATTTGAGCCTCCATAGAGGACTCACCCTGCATCATCATTTTCTGGAGGCCATCCTCCAGCACTGTACACTATTTTCCCTTACAGCATGTTGTTTGTTTACTGCTTTCTTTAAAATCCAAAAAAAAATCGAATATGTTAAAAGCTCAAAAAAAAAAAATTTCCTTTACAAAGTTTGTTTATTTCAGCTATTATGCATGCATTTAAAAGCTTTCATCAAAACAAAAACAAAAAAAAGGTCCCTTATACATATTTAGTTTATTTCAGTTATGCCCTTCATTTTCAAATTTTCAAAAATATATAAACAAAAAAAGGGGTAAAAGAAAAAGGGAAGGAAATCATGGAGATGGTACCCAAGAAAATCAGGTCATCAAGACAACCCCATCAATGGAAAAATTGCAACCAATATGAGAGGGACCTTATGTGATCACTCATGCCTATTCTAAGAATGCTTACCGCTTGGTAAACGCTGAAGGGGGTGAGCTTTCAGGTCGGTGGTATGCACTTTACCTGAAGAAATTCTATGCATAATTTTTAATATTTGAGAAATTTTACTCTTCCTTACTGTGAATTCCAGTGTTTAGTGCTTGATGACAATATTTAAATATCCTGAAGATAACCTGCATTTTACTTAGACTCATATCCGCCAATCATGCCACCTCCACTACACGAGTATGATTTAAGGCTTGGTTCACCTGATAAAAGGGAAAATTGCCTGCCCCATGGACTGGGGCAATTGTTAATTTTAATTTTTTTAATTTTTTTTGGGATTATCTTTCCCTTGTTTTTCTCTTGCTTCGTATCAACTAAGATTTACAAAAAATATACCACAGACCTAGCATATGTCCCAAAACTGGCTCTGGCACTATACAAACACTTCTAGAGGGAAAGCATGAAAAGAATCGGGGTGAAAAACAGAAGAGCCCCCCCCTCAAATAAAAAAAAAATCAGGCAATGCGAGGCCAACAAAAGAAAAATAACACCCAAGTGAACGGGTTAAACTCTCTATTTTAGCAGGCTTTCGCGCCTTTACGCACAAGTATATGCCGAACAAACGGCTATACTAGTACAGGGTCCAAACAAAGGACTGTACTTTCCAAAAAAAAAGAAGTGGTAAAAAGAAGAAAGCCAGAGGGACCTAGAAAGTAAGATTTATGCTAGGACTGGGGCAATTTTAAAGTGATTCAAAGAAGATATTACTCTCATCCCCATTCACCCACTCTTTTCCCACCATGATTCAATTAAACCAAGTCTGTTGGCTAGGCGAAATTTCAACAAAGGGTGAACCTTTCCTTACATTTACAACAGCACACACTCTCACATGAGTCTATTTAAAATCTTGCATATCTGAGGGATACTTATTATGTTTGATTCTTGGCACATTCATGGAGTTTTCAGCATGTTTAGAGTAACATGATCAAATATTTGAAAACTACTCCACTTGGAAACTCATCCCTCAAGCTAAAAACAACTTCCAAATGCCCTGGGCTAGACATGGGTGAATCACAAGGTGTTCTCCCTCAAATTAGTAGCATGTCTTGATTAGAATGATCAAAATTTGCCCCCCTTTCTCACATCAATGCATGATTTGACATCCATCTTAATACTTGACTATCAAAAATTGTCACCCATGCTCATTTACAAATTGCTCATCTATGCTTCTCAAGAAAAACTACTTCAACCTCTCTTTTCTTGACATCACACAACATATTCTATCATGTCACAATACACATGTGCTAAACTCAAATACCACCATGATGAAATGCATGTAAAGTTGTCCTTTTAACTCATATGCTATGCTCCAAACAAATCACATCGCATGCATGCAATCCCACCATGACAATACATGCAAACTTTTAAACTCATGTTGTTTCAAATTCCACCGTGACAGAACACGCATGCAAAAAACAATCCTTTCTAAAAATCCATGCTCACATTTACACTCAGAAATATAAAACATGCTTGTTTAAATCCCACCATGATGCATATGCATGTAGGGCATCCTGTTCTATCAAAAATGCATGCACTCCCTACCAATATCTCAAACAAACTCAAATTTTAAAGTTTTCTACAACCACAGCCATGTCTTGGTTAATTTTAAAATTCTACTTGATTAAAACACGACTCACTTGAAGTCCTATCACGTTACCAGTACCATTCAGCTCGAATTTCCTCAGTTCTGGTTCTTTTCCAGAATTTTTATCCTTTGGATGATCCAATTCACCAACTCAATACCTTTACTTGCTTTCTGTCGGTGATATCCCCTCCTTGCTGAGTTTTCCCAAGCACGGGAACGGTAGGCACGAGGAAACTGACGCTGGGCTGCTCCGTGCACGATAGCTAAGAATCCTGACCGCGGGTTGGATCACTCACCATTTTACTTTTCCCGTCTTCCACCTGGATCATTCCTTTCGGTTGAAAATTCTTGTCAAGACCTAGCCTCTGACAGTCTAAATCAACTCCCTGAATTGTATTGGTCATGAGATCAAGACTTCTTGAAGGTCGGGCCAGTCAAAATAGGGGTCTCTTTCCTTATCATCGGTCGAAGTCTTTCTTGCTTCGCGCAAAGACTCCGTTCGATGAGGGGCAATTGTAGATACCCCAATTTTGACCGTCCAAAAAGACGAAAATACTTCAAGTAACATTTTTAAATGACCACATTTGGATCAAATAGAAAACTACTTTAGATAACAATAGGAGAAACTCTGGCCACAACACTTAGAAAAATTAAGTGACCAGAAGCCGGACGGCTAATTGAAAGTAGCCGCCCCTCACTGGGCGGCCAGTTTCAACTAGCCGCCTCTTAACCGCCCCCAACCGCTTCCCTTACATGGGACATAAAGCAGCATTTAATGCTGATGATTGCGGCGGTTTGTTCCAATTAGCCGCCCCTTCTCTGACGGTTCAATCTTAGTAACCGCCTCAAGCCACCGCTTGTCAGAGATTGGACGTTTGGCAGGCCATCATACCGGCGGCATCTCCTAACTAGCCGCCCCTTACTGGGCGGCTAATTGAAGCTAGCCGTCCCTGCCCGGGCGGCTGAATTAGGGTAGCCGGCTCGCATCTGGACTCACCCATAAAGCATAAAGCAACTTTACTTAGGTGTGAAGTTACTTAGCCTCACCCTTTTGTCCAACCCATGCTATTACCCAATGGACAATAGAGTGCGTCCTTTTGCAATGATGGTTACTTGGCCACACCCTCTTACCCAACCCATGCTATTACCCAAAGAATAAATCCATGCACCCTTTTCTACCATAAAAGGAGGGGTAGGGGTGAGAACCAAAGGTGGTAATTTTCATTTCAAATTGTGTGTTAGAGAAAGAGAGAAAGAGAGAGAGAGAGGGAGAGAACCTTAGTTGAGAGAGAAGGAAATTCATTCCCCACCAAATTCCACTCTCCATAAACCTCCCCTCTAAACCATTGTCCTAAACCACTCTTAGCCCTAGCCAAACAAATCCAAATTCCTACCTAGGTGCTGTCCAAATCTAGAAGAGGAAACCACCAACACCACTTTCAATCCTCACTACCACCACCCTAGCCAAAGCCAAAACACTTCCCTACCTAGGTTCTGCCCAAATCCAGAAAATCCAGAACCAGGTACCAGGCGGCTAGTCCTAACCACCCGTCCCCTACCAGGCGGCTAATTCCCATTAGCCGACCCCTTCCTAACCCTTTTTTTTAGTCCCATATCTCCTCTAGTCAAGCCCCCGAAGCAGAATATGTTTACCTGTTTTTTCACCTCTATGTACGGTATATCCGTATCCCAGAGAGGAGACCCCACAAACTCCCCCCGCAAGGCGATCAAATCCGACCCAAACTTTTCCTGCTTTTTGAGAAAGCAGGTGGCGATCACAACAAACCCCGTCATTTCTGAGAAGCAGTCGGGCGGCTCAGGAACAACTCTCCGGGCGGTGATCTGATCAGTCGCGAGACGAACCAAGACCAAGTTCGCAGAAACCCCCAGTTTTTACATACCGACAACCCTCACCCCGACGGATGACACAGGATCTTGATAAATTGCACAAACTGGCAGATCGAACCAACGCCGACCCACCACGCCCTCACCCTCACCCCCTCCTCGGGGTGACATAGGCTCTTGGGGAAGAGGTCGATTGTTCTACACCGCCCGTCATCCGGTAGTCTCTTCCGGTGTGGCCACTACTACTTGGTAGCCTCCCAGGTCCCTATCTCTGCTATATGGGCACACCAACAAGCGTCGTGGATAGTTCCTAGGAGCACCTCACAGGGTTCTGGCCTCTACCGGGTAGCCTCCCATGACCGCTACCTCGGCCGTATGGGCACACCAACACGCGTCATGAGTAGTATCTGGGAGCACCCCACCGGACTTTACTACGCCGGGCAGTCTCTACTCGGAACCGACGAAGGGAAGAACACTCGACACTCGCGAATACGATCCCTATGGATCCGTCATCATCGGTTATCAAACACCGATAAGCGCAACGAATTCTCATGAATTCCCTCCAGGGCGCATAACTCAGATGCGGGGAAGACATTTTATTCCAAGTGTCAATGCCATGGTATGACCCCATAGGAGGTCATACACTTGTCTAATCTCATTAGACAAGGCTCATGGCCCAATAAGCATATACATGCTATGCAATTAATACCCAAGGATGACCTACTTAAATATGCATACATGGCATCAACCAGGCAAACACAGATGTTACAACCTAACATACGTTGGATAACACCAACCTAGAAAGGAAGGGTTAAGCGCGATCTGTGCAACAACAGGTGCATGCCAATAATTCCAAGCAAGCCTGAGTCAAGTAGGAACTACATCTACTTATTCGGCTCACAAAAAGAGGGATGGCGAGAGAGAGGAAATGCCTCGTCCTCTCTCGAGCTGGTTATAGTTTTACCCTAACAGATGGGTGCAACAACTATACCACACCCTCAAGTACTAAATCAGAGGAATATTACGCATACACCCTGTTAATAACCCAAGTTTAAACATGCTTGATAAATAGGGGTAGTATTTCAAACAAAACTACCTAAGTCATGCAATATTCTATACAATACATAGGCAAATATAAGGTAGAATAGGGGTTCTACACAATATACGAGCTATACAACCTAGCATGCATGATATCTAGCATATTTAGGCTGCAATTAAAGCCCCATGAAAGCGCGAAACACGACTGTGTGCATCGAGCGCTCCCGGAAGGGTTGGAATCAAACCACTCACCGATACCCGGGTTGACGCGCATCCCATCCAACGTGATCTGCAAGTCAAGGGTATCAAAATGGTGAGTACAACAATCATACAAACATATAAAAATCAATTAGGGATGCCTAAGGTTGGACATCCACGCATACGGGCTCGAACGCATACAAGCGTGCATGCATGCACGCGTGCCCAAGCCCCCCCGGACACCCACCTGAGAGTGCCGACCCTCAGCACGCCCAAACCGGGCCTCAGGCAGCCCAGCACGCACCCCGGGGCGCCCCGCACGCGCGCCCCGCGCGCAGACACTCGCATACCCGGGCGTACGCGCCCGCCAGCACCAGCCGGCGCCCTATCTGCGCGCGGACAATCCCGCGCGCGGACAACCCCGCGCGCGTGCCCAGCAGCCCAACACCCCTCTCCAACCCCCCCCCCCCCCCCACACCCCCTAACACAAACATCTAGCATGCATGACTTCCCAACACACCCCCAAAGCCATAAAAATCAATTAAAGAAGTGGAAGAACTCACCAAACATAAGAGGGGGAGGGAAGGGGAGATGTTGGGGCCCTCGAGCACGCCACGACCATCTCGACCACCACTACCACTACCACCACCTCTCTTTGGCTTCTCTTCTTCACACAGCTTTCACTTTGGCATTTCAACAAACATGTGGGGGGCTGAAATCCAAAGGGGGAGGGAAAACAATTGAGGGGGAGCAAGAGAGAAGGGGAAGCAACAACAACAACAATAACAACAACAACTCACCTTTTGTGCTCCTCCTCCATCACCATCACTTCCCCACCCAAACCACACACAACAAAGGGGCTGGACCAGGTCCAAAAGAGGGGAAAAATTAGGCCAAAGTCGTGCATTTTGAGGACCTTAAATAGGCAAGGTCGGACTGAATGACCGAGCTGTCCTCGGACTAAAAACTCTGGACAGCCTTCACTTAAACGGCCATAACTTCCTCAATACAGCTCTGAATTGCACGATTCGAATGCCATTGGAAAGCCAAGAAGATTATCTACAGCTTGTATGTTTACACCCAGATCAAATAACCTCTCCAGCTATTCCAAAATCTAGGCTAAACATCATATAGGGCTGCTGTCTGGATTTCTCATCCTCGGGGTATACTCGGAAAAATACCCATAACTTTTGATATACGAATCCAGTTGATCCAATTCCACTTCTATATGGAAGCTATCTCAAAACTGAACATCTCATAATAATATCGGATTTTTACCTCTTCATCTTTGATTTTAACAAAATCAAATCCGAATACCAATCCAAATCTGCATAATTCCAAAAACGTTATCGGAATTAAACGAAAATTTTATGGGCAGTACTAAACAATACCAGGACCCATAATATGCAGTTATATCTTTAATCAGAGTCCTCAAACCCCAACAGGTAGCTAAAAACCAAAATTTTAGCGACTCATATCGAAATTAGGACTCTAAATGACACAGGCCTAACAATAAATTATTGGAAAAGAGTTGGGATGATATTAATGTTGTTCAAAAAAGAGGTTTTACTTCTACCCCTCACCTCATTCACCGCACCCTAACTTGCGGTGAATAATTGAGAAAAAAAGAATAGAGAGAGAAAAAAAGAAGGAAAGAAAGATCAAGAGGACACATCTATAGTGGAGGGAGTGAGAGAAAGAGGTCGCGGTGGCGGTGAGCAATGGTGGATGGAGTAGAGGCGGAGAAGAGATAAAGAAAGAAATTAAAAAAAAAAAGAGGTTAGATTTCTCTTATCCCCTGTTTGGTATCAGAATAAACTCAGATAAGCAGTGGAATAAGTTGAAACAAAGTTATTTGCTTGTTTGGATGTGCAATATACTGAGGGATAACTTATGCCAAAATAACCTTGGATAACCCTGCATAGGTATTCCAATGGTCACCAAGAATGTGATTTATACCCATTTATTATGTGTTAAAGGATTAGTGGGACCCACAACAATTATTACTTTTCTTTGACAACACACCTTCTCTCTTTATTGAAAAAACATACAACCCGTACAAGTCTTCTTCTTCTTTGGTTTTTTTTTGCTTTCAAAAGAGACCAGAATCCATTCAAAGCCGCACAAAAAGCTTCACCAACAGCGAATCCATGGCTTCTCGATGAAATCGACCTCACAAAAGTTATAATCTCATCAGCCAAGTTGAAGGATCTAATTTTACATGCATGACCTGCTATTTCCCCTCCTCATCAAATATTTGTACAACCTATTAAATAATTGGAACATTGAATTTTTTTCCATATGTTTGACGTGAGTTATGATGCTCTATGTGCATGAAAGATTAAAAAAAAACTATAAATATATATTTTAATTATACATAGTATATTATCCCTATTGTTTTTATTGAGGTATTTAAAAAAAAATTATCCGTCAACCTATTTACAAACTATTCAAACATCAATTCAATATCATCCAAACAACTCACTGCTATTCTTACGTTTCTCAACGAGAATAACTGCATATTTTAACTAAACAATAAATCACCTATTCCAATTCTATCCCCAGTTATCCTCATATAATTCTATACCCATGCATAAATCTAATTTGGCATCCAAACAGGGGCTTAAGGTTGTCCTTGTTTTATTCCACCTTTTTTCTTCTTCTTCTTTTCCCCACTAAAAAAAATTAATTTCTTGACAAGGAGTTAAGGTTTTAAGGATAAATTATCATAATTTAGGGGATAAGAAGTCCATCAATTTGGTTCATATTTACATTTGTCAAAATTGGGATAAAAAAATGGGATAGATGCTATTCCAGCCTTTAGGTGGAACAAAATATTTTCATTTTTATTTCAAAATTTAGATAATTGTCTGCAGTTTATTTTGATTTTTTAATACCAAATGGGGATAAACTATTCTCCCACTTACTTATCCCCATAATTACCCCTTATCCCAACACTTATTGTAACGACTGTGACTTTTATGACATAACTAATCTGCTCTCGTGGTATGTCTAGTGTTCTAAATTTTGATGTTTGGTATGGTTGGAATCTTCATTCTGTTAGCTTTCCAACGCTTCTTACGGATCATAAATCGGATACGTATAGGTCAAGTTATGGTCTAAACCGTAGCAGGGAGTCAGGCAGTGCCTGACGGATCTTATAGTGTCGTCGGACATCTGGGTGACGGATCCAAAAGGAGCCATCTGTTTCTGGGTGACGGATCCTAGAGGAGCCGTCAGGTATGTGAGTGACGGGCTAAGTAAGGGCCGTCAATCTGGGTGAATTTCGAATTCGAAAGTTTGTCATTTTTGGAAGGAACAAACACATTAATTGTGGTTATTTGGGTTTGATGGTGTCGTAAATTTGTCCCTCCAAGTGTTTTCGGTATTTAATCTCTCTTTTCTCTCTCCCTTTGCATTGAGACCTAAACCCTAAAATTTTATTTGATCGGCACCTTTCTTGAGAGGCTCGGGAAGAAGGGTTCAAGCGAGATTTGGTGAGTATTCCAAGAGTTTTAAAGAGTTTTTGACTTATATTAAATTCCTTTGGATGTTGTTTTCATATGACCGTACTTTTTAAGGTTTTCAAACAAGAGAAATGGGTATTTCCTCGTAGTCTTTGATGATCTTGTATGATTTCGGTCCCTATGTTATATTAGTAGTGTGTCAATGATTTTATGAAGTTTTACAAGTTTTTGATGATGAGGATCTTTTAAATCACAATGTATATGTGTCGGAAGTTTATATTTTTTAGATTTTTCTTGTTAGACTTCCTACGATTTTAAAGGGTTTTGGATCTTATGATATAGCACGATATGATCATATTTTGGGATGGATTACAAACTTTCATGTGGAAATAAACGTGTTTTGGGTAGATACCATGACTAGGTTAATCGTTTCATGTTTTAAGATATTTTAAAACGATGTTTTAAACCTTATATGCATAAGTTCGAACCTATACATGCTTTTCATGATTTTTTTCTAAATGTATAAGGTAGATCCCTATTAGTTATCATGCCTATGGCAAACCTAGGGTTTTTGAGAATATTTTAATTAAGTTTTGATTTGTTTTAATCGGATTTCATACGTATGACTTGATTTCGATGTCAATTCTTTTCTATTTAACAAATGTTTTAAAATTACTCATGATTGTTTTCAATGATAGAAGATTTAAAGGTTTTTACAAAAAAAATAAAAATAAGGGTTTTGTGCTTCTGCCTTGGAACGGCCACTGTAGGAGCCGTCAGGCATGTTTTGGATGGCCCCAATAGGAGCCGTCGGGATTGTTAGTGACGGTCCCTATGTGAGCCGTCGGGTTGGTCCGTGGTGGTCCCTATAGGAGCCATCAGATTTATGTGATTTGTATACCTTGGGTCTTGTACTGTGTTGAGCGTATTTGTGATCGATTCGTATCATTTCAGGCCGGGTTAGGTTAGGTTGCCTTAGACCTACTGGAGTTTGTTTCGGATTGTGGTTGGACCTAAGGTGAGTGGGTCTTGTCTCCTATGTAGTTTTTTTTAAGGATTTTTATCAATGACTTTAAATGCTATTTTTGTATAACCTCGGGCATGTTATATTATATATGCTGATGCCTTATTAAGTATTGTATTAACAATATTGTTATTTTAAAATTGTCGCATGCATATTATTGAAATAAAAATATGTGTTCATCATGCATGTATCGCATTCGTCTAAGTGACGTAGCCTAGGTGGCTTAGTATAGGTGACTACGGTTCAGAATGGACCTAAGTCTAGGTAACTTATGTCTAGGTGAAATGTATCTAGGTGATACGATTTCCTGTGCGAAATCATTGCGGCTAGGTGCCGTAGATGGCTAGGTGCCATGAGATACGGGCATGCGTGTCCGTTGCATTCATACACATTACATGTTTGACTGGATTTGAGACATGCATAAGGAAAAATGAGATTTTATTAAGTTGGTTTATTGAAAAATTATTCAAATTGCGAATATCATATTATTATATGTTGCAAATAGTTTCTTATCAAATACTATATGTGATATCAATTATTATTGGGACCTAAATGTTCATTCACTGAGCGCGTGATAGTTCACCCCTCTTTTCTCTACTTTTCAGAGTAGTCGTTGGTGATTGTTGATATCGGGGTGGAGATCATAGTTTGCGTATTTATCCTCCGTTGTATTTAGGTGGTTGAATAAACCTTTCTTTGGCATGTAGTTTCCTTAGCCCCTTTCAGCAAAAACAGTTAGATGATGTGCTACAAAATCTATTTCGTATGTAATCATCCGTGTTTAGGATGAATTATGTTTAGATTCTATTATGTTTTCATTGGCATGATTTTAATAATTTTCTTATGTTTTTAAATACCTCGTGTTAAATTGAGAGTTAAATGTAACAGACCTGTCGGTGTCGAGAAATTGGTCTCTGGCGCGTGTGTGGGGGTTCTTCGGAGGGTTCGGATCGGATGCGTGCCCTGACGGGCTCGGCCGGATCGTCTCCTCGGAAGGGGTGAGGGTGTGGTTCCTTGTCGAGGCACCCGACAGCGGCTCAAGAGGATTCAAGGGGGGGGGGTGTTGTGATCGCCACCTGCTTTTTCTAAAAAACAGGAAAGGGTTTGGATTTGATCGCCTACGTGGGGAGTTTGTGGGGTCTCCGCTCTGAGACAAGGATATACCGTACACAGAGGTGAAAAACAGGTAATCCTATTTTGCTCCCGGGCTTGACTAAAGGAGTTATGGGACAAAGGGGTGTGAGTATGGGGTGTGTATAGGGGGGCGGCTAGTTGGATCTAGCCGTCTGGTCAGGGGCGGCTATTAGGGTTTAGCCGTCCCAGGTCTGGTTTGATTTGGGCAGAGGTTTGGTAGGAAATGGGTTTGGTTTTGGGCAGAGGCTAAACTAGGTTTAGCCCGGGCTTTTGGAGGGTGAGATGAGAGGGTATTTTATGTGGGGAATGGGTGTTTCTCTTCACAAAAAGGGCTCTCTCTCTCTCTCTCTTGGGATTTCTAGTGGGAAAAAGGAATGGGAATTGTGGGATGTTGGTGTGGAAGGGTTGTATGTGGATTTTGTTGATGATATATTTGGGCTTGGGACCCCTCTATTTATAGTAAAAGAGGGGCAGGGAAATATCCCGAGGGTAATGGAGTGGTTTGGCTTTGATTGGACCTCTCATTAATGCTCTGGTTCTTCAGTCAGAGAACAGGTGAAGGGCGGCTAGTTCTAACTAGCCGCCCAGGATGGGGCGGCTACTTCCTGGTAGCCTCCCCTATCATGACCTGCCAAACGTCCCATCTCTGACAAGCGGTGGCTTGGGTCGGCTACTTGGTTTGATCCGGCCAAGAGAGGGCGGCTAAAGGTCATGACCCGCCGCAATGATCAGCATTTAATATTGCTTTATGTCCCATCCAGGGAACTGGTCCAAAGTCGGCCAGGGGGCGGTTAGGGGGGCGGCTAGTTAGGGCTAGCCGCCCCTTTCCAGGGACCTTAGGTTTTTAGGGTTTTGGTTTTGGTTTAGGTCTGGGTTAGGGTTTGGCTTAGGTTTAGGGTTTGAGCTAGGGTTTGGGTTTAGGTTAGGGTTTGGGCTAGGGTTTGGGGTTAGGTCAAGGTTTAGGGTTTCCGGTTTAGGTTTAGGTCAAGGCTGGGATTAGGGTTTAGGGCTAGGGTTTGGGGTTAGGTCAAGGTTTAGGGTTTCCGGTTTAGGTTTAGGTCAAGGCTGGGATTAGGGTTTAGGGCTAGGTCAAGGTTCTAGGGTTTCCGGTTTAGGTTTAGGTCACGGCTAGGTTTAGGGTTTCCGGTTTACCGAACCTTTGGTTCTCTATTGGTGTCCACTTGTGGGATATTTCCGTGTGTTACTTGAAGTATTTCTGTCTCTCTGGACGGTCAAACTTGGGGTATCTACAATTGTCCCTCATCGGACGGAGTCTTTGTGCGAAGCAGGAAAGACTTCGACCGATGATAAGGAAAGAGACCCCTATTTTGGCCGGCCCGACCTTCAAGAAGTTATGCCAATACGAGCAGTACTACTCGGGGAGTTGATTTAGACCATCAGAGGCTAGGTCTTGACTTAGAATTTCTATCCGGGAGGATGATCCAGGTGGAAGGCGGGGAAAAGTAAATGGTGAATGATCTAACCCGCGGTCGGGGTTCTTAGCTATCGTGCACGGAGCAGCCCAGCGTCAGTTTCCTCGTGCCTACCGTTCCCGTGTTTGGGAAAACTCAGCAAGGAGGGGATATCGCCGACAGAAAGCAAGTAAAAGGTTGATTTGGGTGAATTGGATCATCCGAGGGATAAGAACTCTGGAAAAGAACCAGAACTGAAGAAATTTGAATCTGAATGGTACTGAATGTGTTGCAAAACTTCGGGAGAGTCGTGTTTGATCAAGTAATGTCTGGAAATAAGCCAATACATGGCTGTTTGGTATGGAGAACCTCGAATTTTAGGGCTGAAAAGATTGGAAGGGGGTTTTTTAAGCAAAAGAGAAAAACTGGGAGGGGCGAGGGGGCGGCAACTCGCGGGTAGCCGCCCCTCGACTGGGTCCCTTATAACCGAAAAGACCCTCTCTCTCCCCATATGTTTTTAAAACGGTTTCTCTTCCCTCTTCTCTTCTTCCCTTCGGTTTCAAACTTGAAAACCCTGATTTCTTTGCCTTTCTTTCCTCCATTTCGACCTCAATCTTTCTCTTTCCCTTGATTTCGAAACCCTAGTTCGGGTTCTCCTTTTTCTTTTCCAAACCGAGGAGATGACGAGGTCGAAGGCGATCGCTTCAAGGGGGAAACGACCACGGGTGGCTCGTGGAGAGCGTAGCCCGAGCTCTTCATCATCGGAGAGCGATAGGCCGGAGGTCGAGGCCGTGCGGGAGGGTATGGGTACGACGGAGGTGCCACCGGTGGATATCGGCGTGGGTGAGGTCGGGGATTTGCCTTCGGGGGCTGTCCCGGAGGTAGGGGGGAGTGTGATAGGCTATACACGCAAGAGGAGGCGTGGGGATCGACCGGTGGTGGCAGAGGAGGTGGTTCCGGGGGTTGGAGAATCGATTGAGGGTGCAACCGAGGGGGTAGGGGTCGAGGGAGTTAGCGAGGAGGTGAGGGCGTCATTGGATGCCCTCGTCGGGATGTTGGATAGAGAGGCCACAGAGGCCAGGGCTGAGGAGGAGGAGAGTAGGGCTATGGGGGCCTTTGCGGAGTTTATCTCCGGCGTGGGGAGGGTGGAGGGGATAGGAGAGGCTAGGGACGGGGCCGGGGAGGCCGAGGGTATGGGCACTGGGGCCGCTGAGGCCGGTGTGGGTGTTGGGGTTGAGGCCGAGGAGGCCGTGTTTGAGGAGGATGAGGAGGAGGATGACGACGGGATGGACGATCCCGATGAGGCCGAGGTGGACGCTTCTGGGTCCACACGGGCCGTGGTATGTTCCTAACTCTTTAGTCTTAGCCTTTTATTTTTTGGTGTATATGCATGTCTTGGTGGTATGAACAGGTTGTATGTGTGTATTATATTCGTGTATGTGTGTTATTATATTTTTTTTTAAATAGGCATGCTTGTGTATAAGTTAATCACGGTGGGATGTGTAAGCATGCTGTTATGGGTTTGTTTTTATAGGGAGGGGGATAATTTCTATATATATATATCCATGTTTGTCATATGCATGTACATGAGAGAGAAATGATATAGCTAATATGCTTGCATGCGATAGTTTTCTATGTGTGTGTGGTTTCGTACGTGTTTGATCGTGGTAGGGCATGAGGTGAGTGTATGCATGCATTTCATGGGTTCGTGTTCTATATTGCTGTATTGCTTAGGTGTGTATGATAGGCTTGATGTAAGAAAGTGTGTGAGTGGTGACCACGGTGGGATGTGTTTGATATTTGTCTAGCATGCGTGATCATATGAGGAGTGTAGTTTCTTACTTTCATTCTTTTAGCATGTGGGAGTCTTGATTTCGCTAAGCATGGTTTAAAATGATTTCGTAGATTTGGACTCTTACCTCTTGCTCGTTTAAACTAACCCATGTTCCCTTCGTTTGTTTTGTAGAGGCCGAATCGTATCCGGGCTTTATGGCACGGGACGAAGAGATGGTACGATGCCTTGGGGCAGGAGGAGAGGAGCTTGGTGGATGGAGCGGGCTTCCGTTCCTTCTTCCTGATCGAGCCATTCCACGTCCACCGTCCATATGTGGAGGCCTTGGCGGAGAGATGGGATGCGGAGAGTTGTACGTTCATCCTCCCTACCGGCGCTGTCATGCCGACGCTCGAGGACGTCTATCGGATCACCGGCCTTCCGGTTCTGGGGGAGGCGGTGATTGCGGCCACCCTAGCTGACTACAGGGGGCTTTTCCGAGAGTTGATCGGAGAATGGGAGTTCGTGGAGCGGGAGCGGACGTTGAACCGGATCCCTTTGGGGCGGCTTTCGGGGCAGTACGGCCTCGGTTCCTTCACAGAGCGCCAGAAGGGCGAAGCTGCAGCTAGCTTCGAGAGGCGGCGGGCGATGATCGAGGCGAGAGAGGCGGCCGCGTGTCCACAGAGGGCACGGAGGGAGTTGAGAGCGTTCTTCCTCTACTTCTTTGGCCGGGTCCTTTTCTCGACGGCCTCTGATAAGGTCTCCTCTCATTCCCTTCTACTGATGCGGGACTTGGAGGGCATGGGGCGCTATGCTTGGGGAGCGGCGATGCTTGCCCACTTGTTTGCGGAGCTCTCGAAGAAAGTCAAGAGGGCTGGAGGAAAGAACCTTGGTGGCTTCGCACCATTCCTTCAGGTATGTGTAAGTGATTGGTAGATGTCCCCTTTTTTAGTTCAATTCACTTTGATCGTGATGGTTTTCCTCTCGCTTTGTCAGATCTTCGGGTATGAGCACTTCGCCATCGATCGCCCGACTTTGGCTCCGTTCGATCATGCCCTCCCTTGGGCCATGAGATGGGAACCCCGGGGATCTTCCCGTTTGCACCGCCTCGCCCAATTCCGGGAGGCCTTCCGCGTTTGTCGGAGGAAGAGGTATAAGTTTTCTTTGAATCTTTTGGTTTGTACTTGGTTTTCTTTTGACTAAGCGCTCTTCCTATCTTTCGATGCTTTCTTAGATGACGTGGAGGCCTTACTCGGAGGAGGTTCCTGAGGCCCTGGCGCGAGACATCTGGCTGATCTACTTCAATGAGGTCGTGTTCCATGCGATCAGCCGGGTCGTCCGTCAGCTTGGGTACCATCAGTGGGTGCCCGATCCTCTTCCGCGGCGCCCTTCGATTCCGGTGGCCGGGATTCCTCGGGACACGAATCTCCCGAGGAATTACGCGACGTACGTGGCGGGATGGATGGGTCGAGGCGTCTTGGTGGAGCGTCGTCCTGAGGTGACTTCGAGTGACGAATACCTAGCTTGGTATCGTCGGGAGTATGCGGATATCCTCGGGACGATGGAGGAGGAGATCCCGGACGCTTATGTAAGTTAAAGAATCGCTTTTCTTTCCTCGTTCTCTTTGTTTTGAACTCTTCTGAATGGTATTTCCTTTTGCAGGTTGAGTTGAATGAGATGGAGAAGAGGCTCAAGACCGCCAACGAGCACCTCCAAGCGCGGGCCAGGCAGATAGAGGCGTTGCGGGCACAGAGAGGACGCTTGCAGGACCAGGTCCGGGTCCTCGAGGCTCAGGTGGATGCTCTGTCGAGAGCGAGGGCCGATGGCGCTTCTTCTTCTTCCGTCCCTCCTCCTTCCGTGGTTTCCGAGCAGGAGCTCGAGCTGACGAGGGAATTGGATGTGGCCCGAAGTGAGTTGTCGGCCACAAGGTTGGAGTTGGGCCAGGCGAGGGGCAGGGCTTATCGGGCTGAGGAGGGCGGACCGGCTGAGGTCCATGATAGCCTCGAGGGAGGAGGGGTTCATTACCCTAGGCCGTGAGAGGGACTCCCTCCAGATGAGGGTGTCGGAGTTGGAGGCTTCGGCGGGTGTTCCCGGAGGTTTGATGGGAGACCTGGTTCGTTCTCTCCAGGCGGCCGGGGATAGGGACAGAGAGGCACTCAGGGCGTCGGAAGCGAGGGCGCGGGAGTTGGAGGAGAGGTTGAGGGCCGCCGAGGATCGGGCCAGAGGGACGGAGAGTCGCCTCCGACAGAGATTGGAGAGGAGGGATAGGGATATGCAGCAGGTCCGTCTCTGGGAGGCGACTATGAGGGGGAAATTGGTCGGAGGGGGCTCTATGACCGAGGCGGACCTTGATCTTCTTCCACTTGAGCCTGACCATTCTCTCTCGGCTTCCTTGGCTACCGGGGCCACTTTTAGCCGTGCCTCTCGTCCTTCGGCGTCTCGGAGTCGTGGGATATACGCGAGGGCCGCGTCTTCGGTTCGAGAGACTCCTGCTGCTCCCGATGCTCCAGAGGTTCAGTCTTCTCCTCATCCGCCGCTCCCTTCTCAGCCAAGTCAGGACGTTCCTCCTACTCAGCCTCCAGCGGATGATGATACGCCGAGGTATAGCTTTTGTGTCTTGGTTTTAAGTAGAAGAATAGTATATATGCGATGAATTCATGCTTTTCTTCTTTTGTTTTGACTTAGGTGATATTTCGGTGAGATATAGCTCAAGACTTTCGGATTTTGGAGCGCTTTGGAGGAAGAGATTCCCTTTTATGCCCTCTTTTAGTTTTTTAGGAAAAAACAGTCTTTTAGTTTTTATGTCCTCTTTTAGGTTTTGAGTGGGACAATTTAATCATTCTCCTTTATATGCATGTGTTAGAGTAGTTTAGCATGGATGGTTCATGGGTATGTATGTTTGTGTAGATGAATCTTGGTTTCATAGGTTTGATTCATGGATGGATATATGATTTCGAGATATGGTTGTTTTCGGAGTGTATTTATATTGGTTTTATGAATGTATATGCGTATGAAATGTGTGTATGCAATTTTTGGAATGAAATGTTCTTAACAGGTATTTGGAGATGCGAAGATTTGATTAGAATAGGACTGACAGCACTGGAATAGGTGCAGGCAGGGGGCGGCTAGTGTGAACTAGCCGCCCAGTGAGGGGCGGCTAGTTGTGTTTAGCCGCCCCCTGCCTGGGGCTTCCTTACCTGGAACAGAGGGCAGGGGCGGCTAGTACAAACTAGCCGCCCAGTGAGGGGCGGCTAGTCGGGTTTAGCCGCCCCCTGCCTGGGGTAGTTTGGCCCTGCTGCTCCTGTCTGCTGCTGCATGCTGAAAGTCTTTGCGACCGTCCTATCCTCCAATACCTATAAAAACATTCTTTCCATGGACCAAGTGTTAAATCTGTCCAGATTGTGCCCCTGCACTGACTTTCGAGCCCTTCTTGCTTGAATTGTCAAGGGCTACAATCCATCTTAAGGCGGAATGGAAATATAAATGCGAGAAAGTAAAAATGCGGGAGACCAGGCTTTAGTGCGCAAGGAAGGGATTCCAAGTGCGTGAGTGAAGAAGAACTTATGTGTAGGAGTTGGGGACAATTTCTTCTCACGCATGTGTGGAAGGGCATGAGGTGAGTGGAGGCAATTTTAATATTTGTGGGGACAATACGCGGGGACAATTTTAATATGTGGGGACAATTTTCAAGAAAATCGGATGCCAAAGTGTTTTGGAAAAGGAAAATGCACGCTTATGCGTAGGTATATGTGGCATAAGGGGGCATTTTAGTTCTTCAATGACTTTTTTAGGTGAGAGGGCAATGTTCTCGATTTTCATAAGTAAAAGACGCCATCAAGTCCCCGTGGAGGAGCCCTTGTGGTCACCCATGTCCAAACCAGGATTGTATTTGAGAGGTATAAGCCTTAGGCGTCGATTTTCCTAGGTTCATGGTTTTCAAATGCTTAATCGTATTATTCTAAACATGCTGAAAAATCCATGAGTGTACCAAGAGTCAAGTCAAACAAGCTTCCTTTGGATAGGCAAGTTTCTAAATGAATTCGTGTGAGTGTGTGTGTAGGTGTAAACCTGGACGTGATCTGCCTTCGGTCAAAATTTCGCTTTTCCTGGTGGACATAGCTCAATTTTGAACCCCCATTGCAAAAAAAATAAAAAGGGGAGAGGGTGAATGGGGTAAGAGTAATATCTTCCTTTCGGGCAATATTTTAGAATTGTCCCAGTCTAGCACATGTCTTACTTCCTAGGTCCCTCTGGCTTTCTTCTTTTTACCACTTCTTTATTTTTGGGTGGAAAGGTACAGTCCGTTGTTTGGATCTGTACTGGTATAGCCGTTGTTTAGCGTATACCGTGCGTAAAGGCGTGAAAGCCTGCTAAATAGAGAGTTTAACCCGTTCACTTGGGTGTTTGGCCTCTCCTTGCCTATCTTTCTCTTTTTTTTTTTTTTTTTTTTTGTTTTGATTCGAGTTGAGGGGGGGGGGGCTCTTCTGTTTTTCACCCCGATTCTTTTCATGCTTCCCCTCTAGAAGTGTTTATATAGTGCCAGAGCCAGTTTTTGGGACATATGCTAGGTCCGGGTAACTCCTTATTTTGACCTAGGGTTAATACGAGCGGGGCGAAAATAAGGGATATTTTGCTTTGGGGAGTTTTAAATTGTCCCAGTCTACGGGGTAGGCAATTTTTCTTCCATCAGGCAAATCTAGTCCAGTTATACGTGTGTGAAGGGAACGACATGATTTGGCGGAAACGTGTTCAAATAGATACGAGTTTATCTTTGAGAGTCTTATAATTCTATCATCAAGTACTAAACGCTGGAAATCGCAGGAAGGAAGAATAATAGTTCTTAAGTATTGAAAGCTTTTCATGCATGGAATTTCTTTAGATAAAGTGCATTCCACGAACCTGGAACTCGACTCCTTCGGCATCTACCAGGCGGTAGGCATTCCCGGAATAGGCATGGGTGATCACATAGGGTCCCTCCCATGTGGGTTGCAGCTTTCCTCTCGGGTGAGGCTGTCTTGATGGCATGATTTGCTTAAGTACTAATTCCCCGATTTCGAATTTTCTTTTTATCACCTTCTTTTCAAATGCCCTTGCCACCCTTCTTTGGTAGGCCTGGGCATGGTCTGCCGCTCTTAATCTCTTCTCGTCCAGTAGTTCGAGGCGTAGTAAGGACAAATGTATACTTATGTTTTTGAAAAGGGGCCTGTGTCGGCGAAATGATATGTTTTTGGAAAGAAAAGAATGGAGATAAAGTTTGGAAAACGATTTTATTTTTAGAAGACAAGTATGGAAAGACCGTTTGTAAAACGTTTTTCGGTGGAAATCACGGAAGTACGGCTTTGTAAAATATTTTGCTTTGAAGAAAGGTGTGGAAGCACAGATTTAGAAAACATTTTCGTCGTGAAGAAGAGTGTGGAAATGTAGTTTGTAAATATTTTCGTTGTTTTTGGAAAAAATATGTAAAGAAAGTTCGGGGAAAGTGTTTCATTTTTGTTTGTTGGAAGCACGGAAACACGATCTTGTAAAACTTTTGTTTTGAAGGAGTGTGGAAAACATGTTTTTAGAAAACATTTTTTTTTTTTTTGGTTTTTTTAAAGAAGATTGGAAATAGAGCTAGAAGTAAGTATGTTCAGAGTTGGGGAATGAAAGCTGATCGGCATGTTTTGTTTGCTTCTTTTTTTTTTTTTTTTTGGATTTCTTTTTAGGGAAGTAGGTAAACAAATATGTACATGGTTGAAGGCGAAAGCTGGTAAACAAATATTTTGGTCTTTTGATTTTTGGAAAAGCTGTAAACAAATATGTACAGGGTGATTGAAAGACGAAAGCTGGTAAACAAATATTTTGGTCTTTTGATTTTTGGAAAAGCTGTAAACAAATATGTACAGGGTGATTGAAAGACGAAAGCTGGTAAACAAATATTTTGGTCTTTTAATTTTTGAAAAAGCTGTAAACAAATATGTACAGGGTGATGAAAGCTTACCCAGGAGGATCGGTACCTGGTTCTTGAATTTGTATTGCCTCCTCGGGTTGGCTTCTTTTTGATGGCCGGCTGATGTCTGGTGGGGGTCCCCTGTTCCCAAATTCTCCCTCCCTGAGTCTTTTCAAAGGCCTCCCTTGATGGAGTAGTTCTTCGTCTGTGGCGCCTGGTTGCCAACATGCGAGCACCTCTAGCCGGATGCGCATGGCACAGACGCTCCAATTTCGGGCCTGTGTATTATTAGAGCGCTCCTCTCCCCATATGGATATTACCTTCCCGCGGTATGGGAAGCGAAGACATTGGTGTTGGGTGGATGAGACGGCTTCGATGCTGTTGAGCCATGTACTCCCAACAATCAGAGGGTGGGGTGATTGAATGTTCATCACCATGCAGTTAACGATGGTGGAGACTGGGCCAATCTTCAGTGGGAGCGTGACTAGTCCGCAAGCGTTCTTGCGTGTGCTGTCGAAGGCGTAAATGTATTCGTCCGAGGGCTCCAATCTGGGAACCTGGCCTTCTAGCTTTTGGTAGGCGGAATATGTAAGGACGTTAGTTTCCGCTCCCGTGTCAATGAGAATGTGACGGAATTCCCTTCCCCCGAGTATGGCGGTGATTGAGAGGGGTGCGGAACGTGCTCTGGCTTTTGCGACTTCATGGGGGAGGAAGGTGATCGAGTTGGGCACCGCAAGATTGCTTGGTGGATGCTGGGTCCTGGCCGCTTCTTCTGAGGGAGAGTTGTTGTCATAAGGGGACCCAGGTGGGCTACGCCTTCATTCTCGTTCCCGGTCGGAGGGCTAAGGTGAACATATTGTGTATGGCCCAATTGTTCTCATTCTCGTATTGGAGGCGTGCTTCTCCCCAAATTGTCAGTATATGATTCAAGAAGGGCAGTCGAAGGCATTGGTGTCGGGGGGAACAGATAGCTTGGATACTGTCTAACCACGGTCGCCCTAGCATCAATGGGTACCTCGTGTCGATGTCGGCCACGAAGCAGGCTACTTCGCAGATGAGGGGTCCGACGGATAGCTCGAATGTTCCGGAGCCGCGGAGAGTCTTCCCGGTATGGTTGAAAGCTTGGATAGTATGGTGGGCCGGGTGGACGGGAGGACGGCCTAGTCCGGGTATCTTCTGGTAAGTGGAGCATGTCATTATGTTCATGCCCGATCCTGGGTCTACAAAGATGTTGTTCAGCCACAACATCTGAAGTCGTCCGCGGATGTGTAGGGGGTAGACTCGCAGTTGGGGATCTGGGAGGTCCTGGTCAGTGAATGAAATGGTCCTTGGGCGGCGGGGGCCATTGACAGTGTCGGTACTCTTGGAGGACCTGTTGTCGTCCGGATGCAGATTCCCCTCCTTCGGGTCCTTAGCTAGCTCCTTCGGGGATTTCCTTGAATGGCTCTTCTTCTTCGTCTTCTCCCGGGTTTTCTAGTCCGCTTTCGTCGGACTCGAGGTTGATGACTGCGGGGAGGGCGAGGACTGCGTCTTCTTCTTCGCCATAGAGTATGGCGAGGTCATGGTCGTCGAGGTTTAGCTGGAAGGGCTCGTTCTGCTCTTCCTCCTCGGACTCTTCGGATAGGCTGCCATCAGTAGCATCTTCCGAGCTGCTTGGTTCTGGCGATGGTTGTCTCCCTCTCCTGATCATGTTGACCGCGTGGGCTCTAGATGTGGAGGCTTGGGTATGTCCTGGCAAGGGGTCAGTCAATATGCCAAGTGGCTTGGGTGCTTGGGGATTTCCCTGGCTCAGATGGCCTTTGATCATGGCCCAGTCAAGGCGCCTGTCATCATTAAGATCATAAACGAAGTCCCGAAAAACAATGCATTGTTCTACGGTATGGCCATATTGTTGATGATATTGACAGTAACGCGCCGTGCTGGCCCCGGGTAGTGAAGGCCTGGCGTCGGGGAGGGAGATACTATTTGTGTCCAACATCACCCTAAAGATCCTAGTTAAAGTTTCTGGGAGGGGAGGGTAAGAGTCCCTCTTTCCCATTCGTCTTTGGTCGTAGGATGCGGGAGGTCTAACCTCGTTATAAGAGCTTTGTGTGGGCTGCCTAGGGGTTGGATTTTGTGCTCTTGGGGGGGGCGGAGTAAAAGGGAGCCCGAGTTTGAGTTTGGCTCTGGATTATAGGGCTTTGGAGTGGGAAATTTTGGACTGTGGGGTTTTGTCGTATTGGCACGGGGACGGGTACTGATCGAGGGGTAAAATGTTGATTTGCTTGCCGAGGCGGTGCATATCCGGATGATCCGGGCGTGTACTGTCTCGGAGCTGTTCCTCGGTCAGGAACTCGTGCTCCGTTCGGGTAGAGTGCCGATACTTGGTTAATGATCCCCTCTACCGTGGGGGTTTGCGCCTTACGAGGCGGTTGTCCAACCCTATGGCTGATAGGTGGGGACTGGGTTTGGACTGCTGGGGCTGCACAACGGGAAATCCTGTTGTGGCTGTCAATCAGAAGTTGATACGTAGTGCAGTCTCCGTATGAAAGGCTCGTACGGAGCTCTGGACTCAGGCTTTGTAACATCATGTCAATTTCTTGACATTCTGTGAGTTGCAGGCCGGTTCGGTGGACAAGGGTGCGCCACCGAGACACGTATTGTTCGAATTCCTCCCTAGGCCTCATTCTCTCTACGGTTAGATCTGAAATAGAGGGGGTCCTAATCCTCTGGTAACCGTAGCGGCCCAAGAATTTCTCGCTTACAGCCGAGAAATTCGACAAGTGATCTACAGGGAGGGTGGAGAACCATTGTAGTGCTTCTCCTTCCAATGATTTCTGGAAGAGGAAGACTAGTAGAGGTTGATTATCTAGAAACGGGCGTGCGTCTAGATAAAAGGCAGTCAAATGAATGTCTAAGTCTCCACGACCGTTGTACCGGCGGAATTTGGGGATTTTGAATCCCTCCGGTAGGTGGACTGACGGGATTTGTCTCAGGTTATGTAGAGACATGTGTTTGGGGGCCGAGGGACCAGTCTCGGAGAGAATTCTCCGGATGGTATCGTCCAGTGTTTCTCCCCGGGGAGGGCTGCCTAGCGGTCCCGGGTTTGGGGTGGTTTGGTAGGGGCCTGGGGTGGAAACAACTGGGAATTTTGGATTCGCGGGGGAAAGGGGGGTGAATGAAAAGACACTCGGGTTGACCGAGTGACTGGGTGTTGGTGGGGCTTTGGGAGTGGATTTAGGGGTTTCGACAGGGGTTTCCTGTCTCGAGGTCTTGGCATGACGGTAGTCAACGAGGTCATGAAACATGTCCTCTACCGTTTGATACCCTAGACTAGCCATCCTTTCCTCTAGATGGGTCAGGAACTGTGTGGCCTGACCCTCTTGGTGATTCCTTTCCTCTAATATCTCCTCTTCCATGTGGGATTCCATGACGTAGAGTGGGGGGATGAATGCAGATTGAAAGCAGTAAATAAAGCAGTAAAGGATTGCGCAGCTGTGTGCGACTTACGAAAGCAGTAAAGGATTGCGCAGCTGTGTGCGACTTACGGAAGCAGTAAAGGATTGCGCAGCTGTGTGCGACTTACGAAAGCAGTAAAGGATGTTATAATGCACAGTAGAAGAGGATTTAATTCAAGGAGTGAGAAACTCTAACCTTCCTAGAGGGTTGATAGCATTTTAGTCAAGTTTGTAAAAGGGGGCAGAAGAGGATTACCTTTTGTTGTTTTTCACGAGGGAGGTCCCACCGTGATCGCCAGAATTTGTCGGTGTCGAGAAATTGGTCTCTGGCGCGTGTGTGGGGGTTCTTCGGAGGGTTCGGATCGGATGCGTGCCCTGGCGGGCTCGGCCGGATCGTCTCCTCGGAAGGGGTGAGGGTGTGGTTCCTTGTCGAGGCGCCCGACAGCGGCTCAAGAGGATTCAAGGGGGGGGGTGTTGTGATCGCCACCTGCTTTTTCTAAAAAACAGGAAAGGGTTTGGGTTTGATCGCCTACGTGGGGAGTTTGTGGGGTCTCCGCTCTGAGACACGGATATACCGTACACAGAGGTGAAAAACAGGTAATCCTATTCTGCTCCCGGGCTTGACTAAAGGAGTTATGGGACAAAGGGGTGTGAGTATGGGGTGTGTATAGGGGGGCGGCTAGTTGGATCTAGCCGTCTGGTCAGGGGCGGCTATTAGGGTTTAGCCGTCCCAGGTCTGGTTTGATTTGGGCAGAGGTTTGGTAGGAAATGAGTTTGGTTTTGGGCAGAGGCTAAACTAGGTTTAGCCCGGGCTTTTGGAGGGTGAGATGAGAGGGTATTTTATGTGGGGAATGGGTGTTTCTCTTCACAAACAGGGCTCTCTCTCTCTCTCTCTTGGGATTTCTAGTGGGAAAAAGGAATGGGAATTGTGGGATGTTGGTGTGGAAGGGTTGTATGTGGATTTTGTTGATGATATATTTGGGCTTGGGACCCCTCTATTTATAGTAAAAGAGGGGCAGGGAAATATCCCGAGGGTAATGGAGTGGTTTGGCTTTGATTGGACCTCTCATTAATGCTCTGGTTCTTCAGTCAGAGAACAGGTGAAGGGCGGCTAGTTCTAACTAGCTGCCCAGGATGGGGCGGCTACTTCCTGGCCGCCCCTATCATGACCTGCCAAACGTCCCATCTCTGACAAGCAGTGGCTTGGGTTGGCTACTTGGTTTGATCCGGCCAAGAGAGGGCGGCTAAAGGTCATGACCCACCGCAATGATCAGCATTTAATATTGCTTTATGTCCCATCCAGGGAACTGGTCCAAAGTCGGCCAGGGGGCGGTTAGGGGGGAGGCTAGTGTAAACTAGCCGCCCAGGAAGGGGCGGCTAGTTAGGGCTAGCCGCCCCTTTCCAGGGACCTTAGGTTTTTAGGGTTTTGGTTTTGGTTTAGGTCTGGGTTAGGTTTGGCTTAGGTTTAGGGTTTGAGCTAGGGTTTGGGTTTAGGTTAGGGTTTGGGCTAGGGTTTGGGGTTAGGTCAAGGTTTAGGGTTTCCGGTTTAGGTTTAGGTCAAGGCTGGGATTAGGGTTTAGGGCTAGGGTTTGGGGTTAGGTCAAGGTTTAGGGTTTCCGGTTTAGGTTTAGGTCAAGGCTGGGATTAGGGTTTAGGGCTAGGTCAAGGTTCTAGGGTTTCCGGTTTAGGTTTAGGTCACGGCTAGGTTTAGGGTTTCCGGTTTACCGAACCTTTGGTTCTCTATTGGTGTCCACTTGTGGGATATTTCTGTGTGTTACTTGAAGTATTTCTGTCTCTCTGGACGGTCAAAATTGGGGTATCTACAAGACCGTATTCAAACTTCAAAATGGAGTCTTGTGTACGGGGGCGTTACAGATTGGTATTAGAGCTTGTCCATTACGCGATGGTTGGTGTGGGTGGTCCCACATGAGGACGTGTGAGCTATTAGGGGGGTGATTGTGACGCCTGGCCCAGGCCCAAGAGTCCTAAGAGGCCCATGGATTGAGTGATGTTGAGGGTATTTAGTCCCACATCGCCTAATGGAAGGAGATAGTCTGTGCTTATATGTGAGCACATCTCTTACATACCACGATACGTTTTAAAGCCGTGAGCCCATTTAGGTGCAAAGCGGACAATTTCTTACTGTGTAAGCCTAGACGTTACACTTATCCCTTTTGTCAATGGGTTAATGTTTTGAGGATAAGTTGTCATAATTTTAAAGGATAAAAAATCAATCAAAATTGAGAAAAAGTTGAAATAAATGCTATCCCAACCTTTAGGGAAATAAAATATCTCAATTTTCATTTCAAAATTAGGACAAAAGTTCACAATTTATCCCGATTATTTTTTATACAAAACAGTGATAAGTTGTGCCCCCACTCATTGATTCCCATAAATACCCATTATTCTACCACTTATCTCTTTGCCAAACCATCCCTAAGAAGACAACACACCTTTATTTTCCTTTTCATACTAATGTTTAAATTCCAATCCAAATACTTTGATAATGTTGTATGCTCGCATTAACGTAGTATATGTCTTGTTAAGAAATTTTTAATATTTTTTATAAATGAATCCATATAATTCATCGAGTGTCTATACACTCAGTTTGTGTTGTAATCCTATTAATATATTATCATAGTGTATGAAGTTTTTTTCATATTGTATAACATAAAAATATTTATCATTTTTTTGATAGAAAAATATATTATTGTATATTATTGTATCTTAATATATATTTCATTTTATATAATTATAAAAAAAATTTTCATATAGCTAAACGTTAATTTCCCCACTACCCTAAATTACGTGTTTTTTTTTTTGGGTCACTAGAAGTGCTCGAAAAAATATCCCGAGGCCCAGTACATGACATTTTCCTTTTGATAAAACAACAACTCGAATCAATCACTTATACAATCATTTAAGTGCGCGTGTGACCCATATATATTTTAAGAAAAAATAAAAATATCAAATAAAGAGTTATTTGAACCAAATAAACAGTAGCTTATTAAAAAAACATTATTTTCTTTTCTAAATAAATGTTTTTAGAAAAGACACGAGTAATGTTTTTTGTCTATAAGAAATGTTTACTGTTTATTTGATCCAGGATATTTTTGTTTCATATATATATATATATATATATATATATATGATTTTCCTCTTAAATAACATTTTTTGCAAGACCGATTGTATAAGTGATTGATTCTTAGAAGAAAGGTGTTGTTTTGAAGGGTTCCCCTTGCAAAACACGCTCTGTCGTCCTATAACATCGAAGGCCATTCGATCCGGTCGTCCCGGTGAGATGAACGACGGAGAGGACAAAAAAAATAAAAAAATAATAACATTTTCGTAATTTAAGGTAGTGGGAAATGATAAATTAGGTAGTGGGAATAGCGAACCGCCGGGTGCGCGTGTGAGGACGGTCCTCGCAGAGTACCGCAAGAAGCTCCTCCAGAGGACGCGAACCGCCGGAGGACGGTACAAGGAACTGGAGACCAAAGTACGGACCGGTGAGCGAAAACCCTAACCCTAGCTTTTTTTTTTCTTCTAATTTTTCGTTGGGCATCTCGATCTGTTGACCTATTCTTCAAATTCGCTTGATTTCATTCTCAAATCCGTCGCCTTTACTTCGATTGTCGACTGTTTGTTAAATCAAGGTCTGAGTTTGTCGAATTCGTTTGTTTTCCTTCTCAAAGGCGTCACCTTTACTTGGATTGTGAAGTGGATGTGTGTAACTGACCTTTTTTAAATTTGTGGAACACGAGTTGAATTTTTGCTGCACTTCAATGGGAAGATTAGGGATTTGGAGCGATGCATCGTGAATTTATGAATTGATAGGATCCAAATCATCGGAGATCCTAATAATATGAGGCCACCTAGAGCTTTTTGATACGTTCTTTGTTATAGTTGGATTGAAAGAGAATAAATTGGCTAATTTTACTTGCCTTGTCTTGAGCTTCTCATTTCATTCTGAAGTGGTTCCATGGAACAATATTACACAATGGGTAAATGATTCTTTTTCTTTTAGATAAATTGTGGGCATATCTATTAAACATGTCAATAGACCATGTCCGAATGGAGATTCTCATGGGTAAATGATTCTTAGTTGTGCGTGTATTTGCATGTTAAATATATGTCTCTATGCGTGCGCATTTATGTGTAGGAATTCAAATATTTTACTTGTTTGATACTGGTTCATTTGCTGTTTTCTCTTGAGCTCTTTTTTTTAACTAATGCATATTCAAAAACCTGCAAAATGTAGTTAGGGAGAATTTACGGACTTCAAAAAAGGAATTTGCCAAGACTGAAGATGACTTGAAATCTCTTCAGAGTGTTGGACAAATCATCGGAGAAGTTCTTCGCCCTCTTGACAATGAGCGCTGTAAGTAGTACTCACTTTCTATGCTCTTCCATGTACTGGGCATGAAGTATCATCTGTTTTGTATATGTTGATCGATTACTGTATATATCATTCTATAGTTACATTTTACACATGTTATAATCCAATGTCATGACACTAGCTGTTATTAGTGCATTAGTCGGCACACTCAGACATATTTTTGTCTTTGGTTCACAGCCCATATATAAACTTTGCTTGTTCAGTGGGCTTTCCGATGGTTCGCCATCCATGATGACCATGGTTTATTATAACTATTGTGAACTTATGATTGTACTTCCATTCTGACGTACGACACTTACTATGATGATTATTGACAAAACATGCCAGTGGAACACTACAAATTTTATGATGTCTAGGATGACTAAAGTATTAAACACTTGTATCAGAATTAAATTCTTATGAAATTTACTTTAAAAAAAAAACAATTTTTATTTTTATTTTATTTTTATGAAATCATTTTCTATAAAGATACATGCATTTGATGATTCTAATTGCTATATGAACATCCATTAAATTATGTGATCCAGTGATTGCTAAAGCGAGTAGTGGCCCAAGGTATGTTGTTGGCTGCCGCAGTAAAGTGGACAAGGAGAAGCTAACTGCCGGAACACGTGTGGTTCTTGATATGACAACCCTCACAATTATGAGAGCCCTTCCTCGGGAGGTACCGCTTGCATTTATGTTCCGTTTCTTTATTTTATAGAAAATGCAGAGTCATAGACAGGCTCCACCTTAGGCTTGTTCAGATCTCCTTATGTGCATATTATTTTTGTTTCCAGGTTGATCCGGTTGTATACAACATGCTGCATGAAGATCCTGGTAATGTCAGCTACTCTGCAGTAGGTGGTTTGTCTGATCAAATTCGAGAATTGAGGGAATCCATTGAGCTGCCTCTCATGAATCCTGAACTCTTTCTTAGAGTAGGGATTAAACCTCCCAAGGTTATTAAATCTGTGCCTTTTCCTCTAATGTGCAACTCAGTTGTGTGTGTATATATATTTTTTTTGAACTATACAGTTTCTTGAATCCTCTGGTGCATATCGGTATCCTTTCATCTGTTGGGGCTAGAGGTGACCATTTGGATAAACCAGTTTGTCAGTTTTTGACTAGCCACTTCATTCTATCACAGGGTGTTCTTCTCTATGGTCCTCCTGGAACAGGAAAGACATTGCTAGCTAGAGCCATTGCTAGCAATATAGATGCCAATTTTCTCAAGGTTTGGCTATTCATTTTTGAGCTATACATATTTGAGCTGGTTTTATATTTGTAGTTCTCCAAGTTGACATATTGGAGAATGTAATTCACTTGTAGGTTGTATCAAGTGCTATAATTGATAAGTACATCGGGGAAAGTGCTCGACTGATCCGTGAGATGTTTGGATATGCCCGTGATCACCAGGTAACAACTCAATTTCTTTGGGCTAATTCTTGCTTTGCTATTAATAATAATAACATGAATCTTGTTTGCATAATTATGTTCAAGATTGATGTGCGTATGGATAAATCCTAATTACCTGAGTTACCATTTTTTTTTGTTAATGAACTGTGAGATTTCATTGGATTATGTGTTTAGCATTTGAAACGTATCCCGTAAAGCTAATTCTAATCTTGTGTTTATATATCTTAAGCCCTGCATCATTTTTATGGATGAAATTGATGCCATTGGTGGACGCCGCTTCAGTGAAGGGACAAGTGCTGACCGTGAGATCCAGAGAACCCTAATGGAACTGCTCAATCAGTTGGATGGATTTGATCAGCTTGGAAAGGTATCTTTGGTGTTGGATTTAAATCCTTAGTCATAAAGTGTTGATGAATGCTATATATAACTTGGAAGAAAAAAAATGCAGTGTATCAAAGAGGTTTTTTCTTCCGAGAGTACACCCAGTGATCCTTATTTTTTCCACTTCAAATATCCAAAAGGATCTGGGAAAATGCTTATTAGTTCAACTACCTCAGTAAACTGACTTGTAAATAATATTCAAACCACCAATGGGAATGAGAGATGTAGAGATGTTAAGAATTTTCATATTTACTGTTTACTGTGTTTAAATCTATATTTTCAAGGCATGCTATGCAAAGCCTTTGGCTATATATTGTTGTGTGTGATGGGCATGCTTATTCATAGTTGACCAATTGAACTGATATACAAGGAAAATTGATCTATACTTTCAAGGCATGTTATGCAAAACCTTTGGCTATATATTGTTGTGTGTGATGGGCATGCTTGTTCATAGTTGACCAATTGAACTGATATACAAGGAAAATTGATCTATACTTTCAATGCATGTTATGCAAAACCTTTGGCTATATATTGTTGTGTGTGATGGGCATGCTTGTTCATAGTTGACCAATTGAACTTATATACAAAGAAAATTGAGTTTTAAAGATATTGTTCACTTGGGGAATGAAAGAACGTAATTTTTGTAGGTTTCCTGAATATTAATTGTTAATAATTAATTTTTTCCCAACCTTATTAAGTTTGGAGAAGGATATTATATAATATTTGTTTGAGCTTGTTGAGATAAAAAATAAGTAGCTACAAATCTTCTGTCATGGAAGGTAGAAATAAATGATATTAATGGTTCTCACGTGTTATTTTTCAAAAAAAAAAAATGGTTCGCATGTGATATTTTGTGCTTTAACAGTGAGATAAGTATTTTCTTATTTTCACTAGGTGAAAATGATTATGGCAACAAACCGGCCAGATGTGCTTGATCCAGCCCTACTTCGTCCGGGCCGATTGGATAGGAAGATTGAAATCCCACTACCAAATGAACAATCAAGGATGGAAATTTTGAAGATCCACGCGGCTGGAATTGCCAAACACGGCGAGATTGATTATGAAGCAGTTGTAAAACTCGCTGAGGTGAGTATTTTTCCTTAATTCATGAGAAGATCATGTTCAATGTTCTAATATCCTTATTTGCAGGGGTTCAATGGAGCTGATCTTCGGAACGTCTGCACAGAAGCTGGGATGTCGGCAATCCGAGCAGAGCGTGATTATGTTATCCATGAAGATTTCATGAAGGTAGGTTACACTTTGGGAAGTAGTTGGTTGTGGTTAGAGTTGCAACTTGAGAGGGTGGGTTCTGGTTGGAATTCAACCCAAACACAACCTGACCCTTAAAACTGGACGAGGTCAACCCGAATCCAAACTGTCGGGTCTGATTTGAGTTTGAGTTTGAACCGGGTTGAGTTTCGGGATTGGTTTGGGTTTAGCTTCAAAATGGTGTCATGTAGGCAATTTGAATTTCGCAACTAGTAATGCCCCATGTAGAAAATGATAATATAAATGAAAATTAAAGACAATGGTGGAGAGAGAATAGTAAAATGAAACTATAAAAATTGATAGATTCTAGGATAAAAATAAATTCAATCATTCAAATTTCATCTCAAAGATTTTAGGATAACCATTTCAAATTTGACCTAAAATTTTAAATTTGTCAGTCACCACATCAGGTTCGGGTTGGGTTTAGGTTTATCGAGCCCTCAATCCAAACCCTGTCCGATTTGGATTTGGGTTGAACCCTAACGCTAAAGTGCCAACCTGAACCCATCCATGTTGCACCCCCTAGTTGTGGTTATGCCGTTGTGGTCAGTCTGCTAAAGTATCTATCATCAACTGTTTCAGGCCGTTCGGAAACTCAATGAAGCAAAGAAACTGGAGTCGACTGCGCATTACAACACGGATTTTGGGAAGGATTAGAAAAACAGCGTGTTTTCTTTTCATCCATTCGAGAGCCATGGATATTGAGGCAGTGCATGATGTTTGTAATCTATATGTGCAGTTGACCTTATGTTAGAAGAACTGCAGATGCAGGAGTTTTTCATTGATTCCTGCAAATGCTAAGGTCACAGGGACCACCTCATCATTGCGTTGGACTTTCATCTTTATTTTGTGAGTTTGTTTATGGGAAGAAAATGAGTCACCAAATATCAAAAAACAATATAATCATATGATGTTTATGTTTATTATTGCTTGATCACTCTCACTAGATATTGTGTGGAATGTTAGATTGGTTATTTCTTTTGGTGGCATTGATACAGTCTGTCTGATCCAAATCTTCTAATGTATGTTGCATGATAGAAACAATAGTTTTTATGGACTGAGTATGGTTTCTTTGAAGAGTTTTGTTACACTTGTCTTTTTTTTATAGTTACATATACTTCATTAGCCCCCTTCATTGTTGTACCGAGGAATATAATCGTTTTTTTTATAATTTAATTCAATTCATTGAAGTATTTATTTTATTTTTTTATAAAAATTATATATTTCACATCGAATGAGGTATAATTTAAAATAAAAATAAAAATAGGCTTTGTGTGTAACATTTTCCTACTTTGGATAAACTTTTGAAGCACAGAGATAATTGACCATTATAAATAAAAGTAGTTGCATCACATTATCTTTTTTTTATTTAAATTTTTATAATGGGTGAAGTAACTAAGCTAATATCAAATAAGATTGTAATGAATATAGTGAGTTGAGGCAACTATAAAAGAAAATAATAAAAACACTAACAAGTTCCGAAAAATGGGGAGATTTTTTTCCTGATCAAATAACTTGATGGTAGGTTGAAATGATACTTTATATAGATGGAACAACTTCAGCAAAACAAAAGGAGATCAAAACACAAAAATATCCAATCTGACAACAAATCAGAATCTCCAAGTAAATGGAACTCTCTCATGTTGAACATTATTCCCAAACCAATCAAAATCATATAAAAAAATTTGAAACAAATAAAACCAGTCACATAACCACTGTAACAATTATTCAACACATCCAAACTCTCCAGTCAGATTCCCAGTCCAACTAAAACACAGGCTGTGAACACTCCAGTGGCATCTGCCCATTGAACCTCTTCGTGTCCTTGCAATAGTCATAGATCATGTAGTTGTTCCTGACCCACATCATCTGACCCACCTGGGCGTAGCTCAGCCTCGCGTATGCCGGAGAGGCCCAGAAATTGGTCCGAGTCGTGTTTGACGCGCACCCTGCGATGCTCGCGAACCCTCCCCACTTGCACGCCCTGGCCCGGAATTGCTTGTATCGCGCCACGAAAGGGGCGCTCTTCCAATCGATCTTCTCGAGCCCGCCCCGGGTCGCCCAATTGTCGGCGTTCCATATGCTAGAGTAGACCCGCATTGGCTGCGCGTTAGGGTACGGGATCCCGATGCTCTCTTGGTTTCGGTAGACCCGAATTGGGAGTCCGTCCACGAGCCACCTGTGGAGCGCACACAGGATGGTCAAGAGTGATTCTATCAGGATTGGACAGTTTTTAACATTGAAATGACACACCTGAGAAATCTAACAAAAGTAAATTTTTGGTAAGGTTATTCTCAAAAGCTATATTGAGTGAAAAATTAATTTTCATTTCAAACACACCCTTAATTGAACTCATATGGTTGTTCAATTCAATTCATGAGTTGAATTGTCAATTCATGAATCATTCATTTTAACACCGACGTGTTTCATTGTTCATTTGTCATCCTGATTAAAAAACATTATTTTATTGACTTTTAAATCGGATGATTTTTTGATCTAAAAATGAAAGCTGAAAATGTGTTTGAATCTATTTGCATATGAGAATTTTTAATTTTTAAATGCAGGATCTACGGAAATACAAATCAAAAGGGGCCTTACACGATCTGGGATGGGTTCCAGTGGATGGTGTAGTTGTGGAAGTCGGCGGTGGGATCGAACCACGGGTAGAACTGTTGCTCGCGGTTGCCGACGCCCTGGCGAAGAGGTTGGTGTGGATGATGTACGGCTGCCCCGACACTTCCCCAAGAACTCGAAGTCTATTT